>PVJS01036883.1:0-20213 GCA_004027185.1 Glis glis | reverse complement strand
CCTCAGACCCAGGGGTCCAGGCCCAGCCCTCCTCCCTCACACCCAGGGGTCCAGGCCCAGCCCTCCTCCCTCAGACCCAGGGGTCCAGGCCCAGCCCTCCTCCTTCAGACCCAGGAGTCCAGACCCTAGCCCCCCTCCCTCACACCCAGGGGTCTAAAACCCGACCTCCTCCCTCAGACCCAGGGGTCCAGGCCCCGGCCCTCCTCCCTCAGACCCAGGGGTCCAGGCCCAGCCCTCCTTCCTTAGACCCAGGGGTCCAAGCCCAGCCCTCCTTCCTCAGACCCAGGGGTCCAGGCTCCAACCTTCCTCCCTCAGACCCAGGAGTCTAGGCCCATCCCTCCTCCCTCAGACCCAGTGGTCCAGGCCCAGCCCACCTTCCTCAGACTCAGGTATCCAGGACCCAGCCCTCCTCCCTCAGACCCAGGGATCCTGGCCCCAGTTCTCCTGCCTCAGACCCAGGGGTCCAGACCTCTAGCCTTCCTCCCTCAGACCTAGGAGTTCAGGCCTGGCCCCTAGAGTGTTGCTGGCCTTGGGGGGGGGGGACTGTGCCTGGTTGATGGTGTTGGAAATGATGCTGAAGATGGTTCGGATGCTGATGCTGGCTTTCTCTGGTAGGGAGAAAGCAACCTGAGCCCTCTGAGAAGTCACCAATGGGTCCACATGTGGTGGCAGAGAGAGGGGTTCGGTCTTACCAGAAACAGGGATTTGGGAGACAGATCTGTCAGGGCAGGCATCTGGGTGGGACCTGTAGGAGCAATATTGTGGGACTTGGTGGCATCAGGGCCAGAGTTCCCAGTCACCTCTCCCCCGCTCCACCGGAGACAAGCTGTGGCCCACTTCTTTTCTGCAGATCTCCTCCTAACACCAGCAAGCTCCAGCTGTGACCAGATGAGAGGCATGGAGTCACCCACAGCCTGAGACTTGAATCTGCGCTTGAGGACCTGGCAGTGGACAGGGAGGGAACGATCAGAGGAGGGGCAGCCCCTACCCTGTCCCCTGACCCACAGGGTGACCTAAGCTGGCTCACCTTGGCTTTCTTTTGCTTCCGAGTCGCCAGTATCTTATAAGGAAAACTGGACTCGGCAACTGTGACAGGAGAGAGAGGTAGAGAGAGGAGGGTCATGGGCCAGAAGGGGGAGAACATGGGGACAGGCCCTGAGGGACAGGGAGGACATAACCCTGAGAGAGCAAGGGGGAGCCTGAGGGATGGCAGAGCCTGCTCACCTGATCTTCGGAAGGGGAGCTGGTCCTGTGGACAGGGAGGGGTGGTCAGAAGGCGTCCACCTACTTACTTACTTTGTTTTGTGGTACTGGGGGTTGAACCCAGAGGCACTCTACCTCCAGCTATACCCCCAGTCCTTTTTATTTTGTTTATGTTTGGGTCTTACTAGGTTACTGAGAGTCTCACTAGGTTGCTGAGGCTGGTCTTGAGCCTGCGATCCTCCTGTCTCAGCCTCCCAAGTACTGGGATTATAAGGGTTGCTTGCTCACTAGCTCTCTGTCTCTCTTCCTTTTTCTCTTTTTTCTTTTTTTCCTGAGGATTGAACCCAGGGGCATTATATCTCCAAGCTACAACCGCCAGCATTTTTTATTCTGGAGCTGGGTCTCACTAAGTTGCTAAAGGTCTGGCTAAATTGCTGAGGCTGGCCTCAAAACTGTGATCCTCCTGACTCAGCCTCCCAAGTACTGGGTATTACACTGAGGTCTCACTAAGTTGTGGAGCCTGGCCGTGAACCTGTAATCCTCCTGTCTCAGCCTTCCAAGTACTGGGATTACAGGCATGCACCACAACTCTGGACTCTAAAACATTTTTGTATTTTTAGGACACTGAAAGAAACGATGAAGCAAAGAGAAGACAAAGGATGTTTGATGCCTACTTGGATTTTTTCCATATAGTGAATTATTTGACATAAAGGACTTTTTTGGGTTTTGGTGGTAGTGGTACTGGTGGTACTGGGGATTAAACCCAGGGGCTTTAACTCTCAGCCCTCTTTATTTTGAAAGAGAATCTTACTAAACTGCGGAGGCTGACCTTCAAACCTGAGATTCTCCTATGCCACCACACCCAGTGATAGACATTTCCTAGGTTTTTTTTTTTTTTTTTTAATGGTGCTAGGGATTGAACCCAGGGCCTCAGGCATGGTAGGCAAGAACTCTACCACTGAGCCACATCTCCAGCCATTGTCCCTGGTTTCTGCATCTCTGTTGCCTACCTAGCCAGCAGACTGGTCCCCAACCTTCCTCCCTCAGACCCATGAAATCAGACCCCAGCCCCTCCTCCCTCAAAATATCAGTACAGTACTCCAGCCCCTTTCCTGGGGACCCTGGACCTTGTGTTAGGGAACCCAGTTCCCTGTGGAATCTGTGGCTTCCTGGAGCCTACTGCCCGAGATCTGCGTATTGGAGTCTCACCTGGAGTTGCCAGGTGGAGGCAGGTGCCATGGCTAGAGACACGTCCAGGGGGGGTGTGTGCAAGGTCCTGGGGGCCCAGGTGGTGGCAGGCTCCCGAAGCAGGTGGATGAGGCGGATCCAGCGGTCGAACAGGAAGCCCACCTCGTGGCTGGGGGCATCCAGCTCCAGGTAGTAGTAGCGACCGGTGACCAGGCGTAGCTTCAGGCGCCAGTTGGACAGGTCATGGACATAGAGGTGGACAAGGTCTAGCGGGATCATCCTGGGGGCGGTGGAGACAGGCAGCTAGAGTCAGAGGTAGGGGTGGACGGGGCCGGGGTAGGGGTGGGAGGGCACCTGGTCAGGATGAGGCCGGAGCAGTCCCTGCCCTCTGGGGGCTGAGCGATGAGCAGGATGTCTGGGAGCACCAGGCCTGGCAGAGTGGCGGCCACGCCCATGGTCAGCCGGTTGGTTCTGTGATGCACGAACACAGGGCACCCTCGATTGGTCACCTGGGGCAGTCAGGAAGAGGGGCTGGGACCACTCTCTTCTCCAACACACCTCTAGCACCCCCAGTCTGAGCCCCTCCTGAGCCCACCTCCCAGCCCCCCCTTTATTTTGGTACTAGGGACTGAACCAAGGGGCATTCTACCTTTGAGCTATACCCCCAGCCCTTTTTCTATTTTTATTTTGAAACCAGGTCTAAGTTGCTAAGGGTCTTGCTAAATTGCTGAGGCTATCCTCGAACCTGTAATCCTCCTGTCTTAGCCTCCCAAGTACTGGGATTACAGGCATGTGCCACCATGCCCGGCTCCCAGTCCCTCTTAAACCCCTAATCAGGTAGTCTCATCCCCCCTCCTTCCTTCCAGCCCCCGGGGCACAGGGAGCTGGGGACCTGGACAAAGTTACTCTCGAACATGGGCAGCGGGCGGAGGGGCAGGTACTCGCCCTTCTGGAGGGTCTTCTGCAGCTCCCCCAGAACAGGGACCCACTTTGGGGGGCCCTGGAGCAGCTGGGCACGCTGGGTGTTCCAAAACCGGTTCATGACTGCTGGAGAAGCAGCTGGTAGAGTATGGATCAGGGACCTAGGACCCAGGTGTGCCCCCACCCCTACCCCAGCCACTGGCCTTGGCCCCTTGGGCTTCACAGGGGACCAGGAGCTGTGGTCACAGAGAGTGGCCCTTCCCCAGGGCGGGGAGACTCGCCATGGCCCTGCAGGGGTGGGGGCGGAGCCTTTGGTGGTGTGCTTTGTGACCTCATGGCACACTCAGGGGCTCTTCCTGGGAACCTGCCAGGGCCTCCAGGGATATGGCCTGGAGTCTTGAGAGCTGTGATGGGTGGATCAGAACCCCAGACATAGGGTGGGCAGCCCCTCTCCCAGACCCAAACTTGTGACAGCACAGCCCTCCCCAGGGACTTGTGTTGTGTGTGTGTGTGGCACTAGGGATTGAACCCAGTGGCATTCTACCTCTGAGCTACACCCCCAGCCCTATTTTATTTTTTATTTTGAAACAGGATCTCACTAAGTTGCTGAGGCTGGCTGTGAACCTGGGATGCTCCTGTATCAGCCTCCCAAGTACTGGGATTACAAACGTGTGCCACTACACCCAGGTTTATCTGGGTATTGTAAATCGACCATTAATTAATCAAAGGGTTTGGTTTTTGTTTGTTTTCTTGTGTGTGTGTGTGAGTGTGTGTGGGGGGTAACGGGATTGATCCCAGGGGCGTTCTACCTCTGAGCTACACCCCCAGACCCTATTTTATTTTAGGTCTCGGGGATTGAACCCAGGGACATTCTACCTCTGAGCTACACCCCCAGATCCCCCTTTTTTATATTTTATTTTATTTTATTTTATTTTTTGCGGTACCGGGGATTGAACCCAGGGGCATTCTACCCCCGAGCTAGACCCCTGGCCCTATTTTTTATCCTTTATTTTGAAACCGGGTCTCACGAAGTTGTGGAGGGCCTAAGTAGCTGAGGCTGGCCGCGAACCCGGATCCTCCAGTCTCCGCCTCCCAAGTATTGGGATTACAAGCGTGCACCACCATGCCCAGCCCCCTTTTTTTAAACAGGGTCTCACTAAGTTGCTGAGGGTCTTGCTAAATTGCTGAGGCTGGCCTTGAACCTGCAATCCTCCTGTCTCCGCCTCCCAAAGACTGGGGTTATAGGTGTGTACCACAACACTGGGTATAACTAAAGGGTTTGAATCACAGTCCCACCTCTGCCACTAACCCTTCTCTAGACTCTAGGAGAGACCCCTGTTTCCCCATATCTAGAGTATGCGGGCCCATGTCAACAGTCCCTGAACAATGAGCTGTAAAGAGAGGGATGCCAGCTTTGAGATGAGTTGGACCCAAAGGAGAATCACAATTCTGTGTCTCCTGAGCAGTGTGACCATGAGAACAGAAACTGCCTGCCTGTCTGAACCTCAGTTTTCCTCATCTGTAAAATGGGTCCTATTGGAGGATCCAGGGGAATGGTAGAAATAAAAGGCCTGAGCCAGATCAAGGGCTCAATCAAGGGTCTTTCTGGTTCAGCTTTTCTTTCTTTTTTTTTTTTTGTGGGAAAGGAAGGCCGGTATTCCATCTTTCTAAAAATAGTGTTTATTATTATTTTTAAATGTGTCATGCAAAATACAGTCATGGTAGAAATTCTGGGAAATACAGACAAGCACAAACAATAAAAGTTACCCACAATGCCACACCTCTCACCTTCCACCCTGAGACAGTCATTGTCAACATTTTGGTGTACTTCCCTTTAGGATTTAAAAAAATACATATATAGAGAAAGGGAAACACAGAACTGGGGTCATGCAGTGGTTCCGCAACCTGCTATTCCACGCCATAGGACATTTTCCGAGGTCTCATGTGACCAGGTGGCATCCTATCCTGTGGAGGCGCCACCTTTTATTTAACCATTCTCCCACTGGTGGACATCCAGGTTGTTTCCAACTTGCCATGGTGAATACTGCCAAAACGAAGGACCTTGCACTTGCAGCTCTGTCTGGTGCAGTACCGTCAGTCATAATGTGACCTCCTGGAACATTCCATCAAATATTTATTGAGCACCGGGCGTGGTGGCGCACGCTTGTAATCCCAGTACTTTGGGAGGCGGAGACTGGAGGATCTGGGTTCGCGGCCAACCTCAGCTCTCTCTCTCTCTCTCTCTCTCTCTCTCCGTCTCTCTCTCCCTCTCTCTCTCTCTACTTAGTGAGGCCCTCCACAACTTCGTGAGACCCGGTTTCAAAATGAAGTATAAAAAAATAGGGCTGGGGGTGTAGTGCGGAGGTAGAACGCCCCTGGGTTCAATCCCCGGTACCGCAAAAAAAATTTATTGAGCATCTATGAAGTTCTGGGCACCAAGTGGGCCCAGACCTGGCCTCCACAGAGTTCTCTGAGCCACCAACCAGTCAGTTTCCCCTCCCCTACTCTGCCACTGGGGACTTCTGCCTCTTCTGGCCCCATGGACCTCAGCATCTAGCCCCCAGCCCTCAGAGAAATCACCTCTAAGTGGATGTGAATGACAAGTTTAATTCCTCACTCTGTCTCACAAAGGTTTCTCACATTTTTGTACAAAAACCCAGGCTTCCTTTTCCCCTCCCTCCCCACCGTAACATAAAAAGTAATTGTTTAATAAATAATATATGCTTCTGCCCAGGCCCCGAGTGGAAGAAGCTGGGAAGACATCTGAGAACCCAGGATCCTGGTTCTTTCCTCCTCGGGGACCAAGGAGACCACCTGCCTCCCACCCCCACTTCTTAAATAAATAAGTATAAATAAGGCACAGGTGTCCCCCCACGGGTCTCCTGGAGGGACCCTATCTACCTAGGAGGGATGATGAGGGGGGATGTCCCCTGACCATCACACCCCCAGTACCGAAATAAATAAATAAATAAGATCTGGCTTGGAAGGACGATGGTGGCTTTGGGTCCCAGGGTCACAGCCGAGTCTTCAGCAGCAGCAGCCCCCGCGCAGCCCAGTCCAGGGTCAAGTGCAGCCCACCCAGGACGGCGTGGGCTGCCCTGATGCCCCCCCAGGCTGAGGCAGGAGGTGCCAGGGGGGGTGCTGGTGGGTCTGGGGATGCCTGGGGCAGGGCCAGGCGGGACATCTGTAAAGAGAGCACAGAGATTAGCAGTCAGGGGGTACACTGGGAGTCTGGGAAAGGGGACATTTGGGGACAGTCTGGATTGCATATTTGCAGTCTCTGGAGTGTGGAACGAAGTGTCTGAGCAGGGATATCTTTAGGAACTTGGGTTCAGAAAACAAGTTGGGGTCAAAAGGTTGCCATCTTTTCTTCTTTTCTTTTCTTTTCTTTTCTTTTTTCTTTTCGTTGCTGGGATGGAACCCAGGAACATTCTACCTCCGAGCTACACCTCCAGCCCTTTTTAATTTTTTTAAAATGGGGTCTCTCTATATTGCTGAGGGCCTCTCTAAGCTGCTCAGGCTGGCCTTGAACCTGCAATCCTCCTGTCTCAGCCTCCCAAGTACTGCGATTACAGGTGTTTGCCACCACGCCTGGCCAAAAGGTTGCCATCTTAAGGGTGGGCCTTCAGGGTCAAGTTTCAGGGGTTGTATCTAGGGCCTCTTGGGGTGGTCAGGGCTGGAATCGTTTTTTGTGTGTGTGGTACTGAGGATTGAACCCAGAGGTATTCTACTTCTAAGCCACACCCCTGGCTTGTTTTTTTTTTTTTTTTTTTTTTTGGTACTGGGGATTGAACTCAGGGGCATTCTACCTCCAAGCTACACCCCCAGCCCTGTTTTATTTTATTTTATTTTATTTTATTTTTTTGCGGTACTGGGGATAGAACCCAGGGGCATTCTACCTCTAATCTACTCCCCCAGCCCTATTTTTTTTTTATTCTTTATTTTGAAACAGGGTCTCACTAAGTTGTGGAGGACCTCACTTAAGTAGCTGAGGCTGTCCATGAACCCGGATCCTCCGGTCTCAGTCTCCCAAGTACTGGGATTACAAGCATGAGCCACCACGCCCGGCTTATTTTTATTTTTGAAACAGGGTCTTGCTAGGGTGATCAGAGCCTCACTACTTGCTAAGGCTGTCCTCAAACCTGCAATCCTCCTGTCTCAGCCTCCCAAGTACTGGGATTACAAGCATGCGCCACCATGCGTGGCCTGATTTTATTTCTTATTTGGAAACAGGTCGCTAGGTTGTTGAGAACCTTACTAAATTGCCGAGGCTGGCTTTGAACCTGTGATCCCGTCTCAGTCTCCCAAGTACTGGGATTACAGGCATGCGCCACCACGCCTGGCATAAGGGATGAAATCTTGAAGCTAGGTTTTTCTTTCTTTTTCTAGTGGTACTGGGGATTGAACCCCAGGGACATTCTACCTCCAAGCCACAACCCCAGCTTTATTTTATTTTTTTATTTTAAAGCAGGGTCTCACTAAGTTGCTGAGGCTGGTCTCCAACCTGAGATCCTTCTGTCTCAGCCTCTCAGATCGTGGGATTACAGACATGTAGCACCATACCGAGCTATAGAGCTACATTTCTAAGGACAGTGTCTAAGATCTGTGGGCTCAAGTCCAGGGTCGGGCCCAGGATCTCAGGGCTGGGGCCTTAGATATAGGGTCTCTAGCCAAGTATGGTAGCTAGAGACCCTGAGTCTCCAAGTCTCAGGCTAAGGATTTGGATTTTTTTTTTTTTGTATTGGGGATTGAACCCAGGGGCATTCTACCTCTGACCTACACCCCCAGCCCAGGATTCTTGAGTCTCAAGGACTTGGGGTGGAAATGTTGGGTTGCAGGACTTCTGTGTATAAGGTTTGTAGCTCTGGGGCAAGATCTTAGGCTCTGGGGTCACATAGTCTCAGGAGCTGGGGTCCTGTGGATATAAGACCATGAACTATAGGGTCTCAGGGTTTGGGGTTAAAGTTTGGAGTTTCTGGGCAGGATTTGGGGATCTGGGGCATCAGGGTTTCAGGATCTTGGGTTTCTCAGGGTCAAGGACTCAGAGCAGGGGTCAGGTCTGGGGTCTGGGTTTCCAGGGTCATGCTGGGGTCCTGGGATCTCAGGATTCAAGGTCATGGGCCACAGGTTCTAGGGGTCTCGGGAATCAGAGCTGAGGTGTAAGATTTTGAAGCCAGGGCATACCAGGAGCTGCAGTCGGCGCAGTAGCCGGTCCAGCCGGGCCTGTAGAGCACCCAGCTCAGGCTCCAGGGTCTTCAAGGAGGGCCCACCAGCCCGGCGCAGCCACTGTACATGTCGCAGGTAGGAGAGCAGGTCAGTTCGAAGCCTTGTCAGCACACTGGGCAGCTGGAACCAGGGCATGGGCATCAGAGAACATGTGGCACATGTCTCCCAGCTCCCTGGCCCCTTCTCCCTTCACCACCCACCTCCCACCTCCCACCTTCCCAGCCCAACCCAGCCCTTACCTGCAAGGCTCCTAGTGCTCCTGCACTCATGGCCAAGGTGGGGAGGGAATCCAGGTTGTGGTCCCCTTCAGCTGGGAATTTGTCTCTCTGGTGGGAAAGAAGCTGTGAGAGGGACCCCACCCCCACCCCAGGTCCCAAACTCTCCCCTCCCCTGGCTCTGCCAGCCTGGGCACCTGGAAGCTCTCCAGGTAATATGCCCAAAGAGTCCCCCACACCCCCTATGACTCTCATATCTATCACTCTGTCCTGGCCCCAGCCCAATCCCTCCAGTCTCCTACCAGCTGTGCAGCCAGCTGCCGAGTGTCTGCCAGGAGGGAGCGGGTCAGGAGCACAGCACTGTCCAGCTCGGCCCGAGGGTCTGGGGAAGCTCGAGGGGGGCCAGGAGGTGGCCCGGGGGCAACAGCTCTGTCTGGCCAGAGGCTCAGCACCACCAAGATCAAGCGGCAAACACCTGAGGGGAAGAAGACAGAGCTCAGAGTGGACACCTGGGTCTGAGGGAGTAAGACTGGGGGTCTGGACTCCTAGTCTGAAGGAGGAAGGCTGGGGGTTCGGATTGCTGGTCTGAGGGGGGCAAACTGGGGGTCAGAGGGGGCAAAGCTGGGGGTCTGGACTGCTGATCTGAGGGAGGAGGCTGGGTCTAGACCCTTGGGACTGAGGGAGGAGGGTTGGAGGCTTGGAGTCTCAGGGTGGAGCGCCTAGGGGCAGGTCGCAGGGACCGGGCGGGCTTCCCTCTCCCTCCCTGGCTCTGGCTGCCCCGCCCGTCGGAGCAGACGCGACCCGGGGCGGGTAGACGGGCCGGGCGTCTCCCGTCCGCCCCCGGACGCCGGAATCTGGGCCCCGGGGCGGGGCACGAGGGGGGAGGCACAGGCCAGAACCTGCCCCCTCCCCGGCCCCGGGAGCCCGAGCGGGCCTGGGAGCAGGGGAAGGAGCCAGAGACCGGGGCTGAGACCCGGACACCCCACCTCCTCCCTGGGGAGGCCCCCGAAACCCCCAAGCAGTCCAGTCAAAGTGGGCACGGGAGATCTGGCCGCAGAGCGGGGCACGACCCGGGCGCACCTGGGCGGAGAGCCGCGGAGGGACGCGCCTGCCTGAGACGCTGCGCTCGGGGCGCGGGGGCTCCGGCCGGTGGCTCGCCGGCTGCCCATCCCCCAGCTGCCCCGCCCACCCTGAGACCGCCAGCCAATCAGCGCCCCCCGGGCTGCCGCGCTCCCTTATCACACCCCCAGCCCGCCCCCTGGTCCCCTCTGGCCGCGGCCGGTCCTCTTGCCCCTCCCCGGCCGTCCGTCTGGCGGTGCGTCTGTCCTCCTGCCGGCCCGCGTCTGTCTGGCTCTCCCGCCTCTCTGTTCGCACCCGTCTCTCTCTGCTCCCCCTGACTGGGACCGGTGCTCCCAGGCTTGCTCTCATCGCCTTGGACTCTGCCTCAGTTTCTCTCCCCAGCCTCTCTGTCGGCATCCCCGCTGACTCCCTGGGGCCCCAGGCTCTTTGGGATCACCTCCTAGCATCTGTCCCTCTGTCCCAGTCTGGCCGGTCCCTCTCTGTGGGGTCTGATTTGCCCTTTCATCTGTCTGGTTGTCTCTCTGCCCATCTCTTCACTGGGCTCCTACTTTCTCTGAATATCCTTTTTCTCTGGTGACTCCCTCTCTCCTCTGTCCCTCTCAGTGCCCGCCCGGTGTCCGCTCTCCACCCTCCCCCGCCGTTGGTGCCTCCCTCCCTCCCTGTCCCCCACCCCATGAACTGGAACCGACTTACAGTTCATGTCCCCACAGGCCAGGGGTTCCCCAAAGCAGGGGCAGGGAGCCCAGGGCCTTTAACCCTTCCCTGTCCGCTGCCGGGGGAGCCCCAGGGGTCAGCTGGGCCGCGGCCTGGGGAGGGGAGGCATGTGCGTGTGAGGAGCAAGGGCCGCGCCAGTGAGGGAGTGTGTACGCCTGGGGGGTTATATAGGGGGCCAGGGCGGGCGGGCGGGGGGCAGGCGGCAGGGGAGGGCGGCCTGACACATACTGAGTCACCCTCCCTCCTGCCTTTTCCATTCAGACGAGCCGGCTGCCTAGCAGGGCTCACGCAGCCTTGCTTGCTCGGAGGAGGGCACGGAAGGAAAAGTTGGAAAAGTTGAAAAGTGAAGGGGGGGGTGGTCGGAGAGGGGCTGATGAGGTCATTGGCGTCCCCTCCCTCCACCTCCACGGCTGGGGCAGACACAAGCGGTTCAAGAGCTGGGGCCTGGCTGTGGGTGGGGGGTCTGGCTGGACCAGGAGTGGCAAGAGGAGAGAGAGGCAAGCCACAGGCCCAGGGACACAGAGATGCTAGGGAGACTCCCAGGGACAGAGAGAGATCAGGGCACTGGAACAGAGATGGAGACTTTGAGACAGAGGCAGGGAGACAGAGACACACACACAGATGGAGACCCTGAGTTAGAGATAGAGATTCCGGGAAGCAGAGATGGAGATACCAAGGCAGACCGAAACAGACACCCAGAGATGCAGACAGAGGCAGAAAGGACCAGAGTCAGCCCTGAAGGCAGATGCGAGAGAGTGACATGAAGACAACAGCAGGGACTCATGGGGACCTAGAGACCCCCAGGGAAGAGAGAGAGAGGGACATCGAGGCTCAGAGAGTGGGGAAGCAGGGCGACCAGGATGGAGAGCCCTGAGACAGCCAAGGAGACTGATGTTAGCTGAGGGTACTGAGATGACAGGGACTCGGAGATGGAGACACAGAGGGACAAAAGTCAGGTAGACACATGGTGGTGGGAGAGGACCAGAGATGGAGACCAGGGACCAAGAGAAAGAGTCCTGTTGGGCATGGTGGCACACGCTTGTAATCCCAGTACCTGGGAGGCTGAGACAGGAGGATCACAGGTTAGCGGCCAGCCTCAGTTACTTAGTGAGGCCCTCCGCAACTTAGTGAGACCCTGTTTCAAAATAAGAAACAAAAAATAGGGCTGGGGATGTAGCTCGGAGGTAGACTGCCCCTGGGTTCAATCCCCAGTACCACAAAAAAGAAAAAGAAAAAAAGAAAGAGTCCTACAGGCACTGCAGAGGCAGTACTCAGGCATGCAACGCTGCCCCTCTGTGCCTCAGTTTCCTCATCTATGAAGTGGGAGTGATGGTACACCCACACCAAAATGCTCCAACGATAACATAGCTCAGCCACCCAGGCCAAAGTACAAAGGATAGACAGTCGTCACTGCCATTCTTAGACTACACAATTGATTGATTGATTGATTGATTGACTGATTAATTGATTGATTGATTGTGGTAGTGGAAATTGAACCCAGATGCATTCTACCTCCGAGCTATATCCCCAGCCCTTTATTTTTTATTTTGAAACAGGGTCTCGCTAGGTTGCTGAGAGTCTCTAAGTTGCTGAGACTGGCCTCCAACTTGTGACCCTCCTGTGTTAGCCTCCCAAGTGCTGGGATTACAGGCATGCGCCACCGCACCTGGCAGGACTATACTTTATTTGCCGTCCAGGCAGGCAAGAGATGTGGCCACTGGGAGAGACAAGATGGAGAGTGGGTGAAATGGGGTGAGGAAGATGGGGGCACCCCACAGCCAGGGCCAGGCTGCTGGAGACCTGGGCAATGCCACCCGAAAGAGATGGGGATAGGAAAGACATCCAGTTGGACAGGGACATGCTACTTTGGGGGATGCAGCAATGCCCATGCAGGAACACAGTGGGTGAGCACCAGAGAAATGGGGACAGAGGTGGCCCAGGAGGGCCACAGCCCAGCAAGGGAGGAACAGAGACACCAACCTCAGCCCCAGCAGCCTGCTCCCCAGGCTGCAGATGAAAGACAGAGATGGGATCCACTGGGGACAGGAGGTAACAAGGACTTCCAAAGGTCTCTCTGCAGATTCCCGTCGTCCCCACCTCTGAGACTGTGCTGCACTGGTAGGGGGTCTCTGGGATTGAATGGCAGCTGGAGGCCTCCCCTTCCCCATCCACCACGGTGGTGGTGGGGAATGGCTCAGGTCCCTAAGGAGGTGAGGTCACAGCACCCCCGCAGTGTGACATGACCTCATCTCCTCAGGTAAGAGCTCTTTCTCTCCTTTTCTTGGTCTGTCATGACCACCCCTTTGAGGGCCCCCCCGGGGGCCCTCAGCAGTCCCGGCTCCCGCTGGGACCCGGGCCTCTGACCATTGGGTCTCCGCCCCTCAGGGGCCCTGTTTCCGGCTGAGTCAGCGTGGGGGGCCCAAGGCTGCGTCAGTGAGGGGAGAGCTGACGTAGCCCCCCCCAGACCGGCGGGGCCAGCCAAGGTGACTCAGGCCACCAGCCTGGGGGATGGACTGTGGACTGGCCTGAGGGGATGGGGGACTGGGCCTGGGGCCAGCCTTAGAGCAACACCAGGGATCTAGAAATGCCAGCCCCTTTCTCCCCTGGGGATCTAAGAACGGCCCCCCCACACCCCAGGGATCTGGAAATGCAATCCCTTCTACCCCCAGGGATCCAGGAATTCACCCCCTCCAGACCCAGGAGTACAGGACACTGCCCTCCTCCCTCAGACCTGGGAGTACAGGATGCTGGAACTCCTCCCTCAGACCCAGGGAGTCCAGGCCCCATCCCTCCTTTCTCAGATCCAAGAGTCCAAGCCCCACCCTTCTCTCTCAGACCCCCCCGGGGGGGGGGGTGTCCAGGTCTCAGCCTTCCTCCTCAGGCCCAGGGGTCCAGGCCCTAGCCCTCCTCCCTCAGACCCAGGGATCCAGGCCCAGTTCTCCTCCCTTAGACCCAGGGGTCTAGAACCCAGCCCTCCTCCCTCAGACCCGGAGGGCCCAGGCCCCAGCCCTCCTCCCTCAGACCCAGGGGTCCAGCTCCAGCCCTCCTCCCTCATACCCAGGGGTCCAGGCCCAGCCCTCCTCCCTCACACCCAGGGGTCCAGGCCCAGCCCTCCTCCCTCACACCCAGGGGTCCAAGGCCCAGCTTTCCTCCCTCATACCCGGGGGTCCAGGCCCTAACTCTTGTTAGAGATAGGTGGGAAACTTGGGGCCCTCCTGCACTTTAGGAGCTCTTTGTGTAGGGAAGGTCATAAGTCTGGGTCAAGTCCTGGGTCCTGAGCTGATGCCAGTTTCTGCTACTGCCTCAGTCCTCACCCTGGGGATTGTGGGGGTCAGACTTCATCCCCTTGGACCCTGGGGCCCAGTGCTTGAGATTCCTGGGTCTTCCCTGGATAGGGGGCCACATTGGACCACTTCTATTGTGAGAACCAGAGCAAGACGGGGCGGGGGGGGGGAGACCCAGAGGTAGACGTGGGGAATCCTGAGAACTGACAGATGACAGAGACAAACAGAAATAGAGACAATACCACAAAGAGCCAGAATGAGAAGACAGATGCAAGAGAAGATGAATGCTAGGGAGAGCAGCTTGAGGGCTCCAAAATGGAAATTGAGGAAACAGTGTCCTGGGGGCCCTTGAGGTGGTCACAGACATTGGAGAAGGCACCTGTATCTTGTGGGGGTTGGCCAGGGGGTCTTTGCTGGTGTGCTGGCCCCTAAGTTGGGTTTGTGCTGGCTGGGTGTGATGTCAGCAGGTCCCAGGCTGTGTGTGTGTCCGTCTGTCTGTCCCTGGGGGGTCCTGTCTGGCCTCTCGAGGGGTGACGGGGCAGGCCAGCCACAGAGGCAGCCTAAACCTGTCATTAGCGGTGAGGTTTGTGACGGCGGGGGGGGGGGACCCCCCAGTCTCAAGCCGCGGTCCAGGGCCGGGCAGCCCCGCCCCCCACCCCCTCCTTGATCCCTGAGGAATCCCGGGAATTGGGAAGTGGGTCCAGATGATGTTGACACAGGAAATGGTCAGCAGCTGCCCAGACTCAGCCTCACAACCCCTCTGACCCCCACCCCCGGCCCCCTGCCGAGCCCCCTCAACCTGTGTCATCTCTGACGGAGGCAGCTCAGGGCCCACTCAGCACCCATCAGGATGTTTACAAGAGATGTGGGTATGACAGGGAGTCAGCCCCAAGCCTTCTGGGGAAATGAAATCTGGTCTTGGACCCCTCCTCCTTCAGATCCAGGGGTCCAGGCTCCAGCCCTCCCCCCTCAGACCAGGGGGCCCAAGCCCAGCCCTCCTCCCTCAGATCCAGGGGTCCAGAGCCTTCTCCCTCAGACCCAGGGGTCCAGGACCCAGCTCTTCTCCCTCAGATCCCAGGGGTCCTGACCTAGTCCCTCCTCCCTCAGATTCAGGATCCTGCACCAAAGCCAGACTTCCCTCAGGAACTGAGATTCCCTTCTCATTGGGCTGACCTTGAGATGGGGTAAACTAGGGGTTATATTCCCAACCCACCCCCCAAACTGGCTTCCTTTTCTTAGAAGCCTAACCCCTGGACAATCCTTGGGAAAACAAAACACACACAACACAACAACAACTCAAGAGTCTCCTGTTTGATATCTGCCTTTTACATGTGGGGAAACTGAGTCTCAGATGGGATATGGGGCCCCCAGACCATGAGTCAACTAACAGCCTCTGAGCAGCTCCCACCCCATGCCTTCAAGGCTGCCTGGACCAGTCCCATTTCTGGCCAAGGGTTCCCTAAAGAGGAGGCCTGGTGTGGTCTGGGGAAAAAATCCCTCCAGGGCTGGTGGGGAGCAGGATCCTCTCCACCAGGGATCCAGCCCCATTGCCTCACCCTCCTCCAGTCTCCTGGTTGCTGGGGAACCTTCCCTAACAATGGGGCTCAGTGAGACCCCTCTTCATACCCCAGGCCCCTCTGGTTACTAAGGGGAAAGACTCTTTTTTTTTTTTTTTGCGGTACCGGGGATTGAACCCAGGGGTGTTCTACCTCCGAGCTACATCCCCAGCCCTATTTTTCATACTTTATTTTGAAACCAGGTCTCACTGAGTTGCGGAGGGCCTCACTAAGTAGCTGAGGCTGGCCACGAACATGGATCCTCCGGTCTCCGCCTCCCAAGTACTGGGATTACAAGCGTGCGCCACCAGGCCCGGCGGGAAAGACTCTCTAGTAACGAAGTCTCCTAATACTTGGCCACTTCCATACACTGGAAGGGAGGATTCTCTAGCAAGGTCTCAGGATCTTCTCCCCCTTGGGATTCTGGGTTCATAAAGGGGAGATGCCCCAGCCCCAGGCCCTTTCCTGGCTTCTCCTTCCTTTTTTTTTTTTTTTGGTCCTGAGGATTGAACCCAGAGGCATTCTACTGCCAAGCTACACAACCAGCCAATTTTAGTTCTTATTTGGAAAGAGGATCTCACTAGGCTACTGGGAACCTCGTGAAGTTGCTGAGGCTGGCTTCAAACCTGCGATCCTCCTGTCTCAGCCTCCCAAGTACTGGGATTATAGGTGTGCACCACCGTGCCAGGCTTCTCCTTACCTCTTGAGTCGTTGAGGCTTCCTAAAACCTGAGACCCCGTGCCTACCCTGCTCTTCCACCTGGGCACTAATGAAGCCCTCTCCCTCTTGGTACTGGTGATTAAACCCTGGGCATCCAAGCTACACCCCCAGTGCTTTTCTTTTTTTTTTTTTTTTGTGGTACCCGGGATTGAACCCAGGGGCGAACTACTTCCACACTACACCCCCGGCCCTATTTTTTTATACTTTATTTTGAAACCAGGTCTCACGAAGTTGTGGAGGGCCTCATTAGGTAGAGAGAGAGAGAGAGAGAGAGAGAGAGCGAGCTGAGGCTGGCCTCGAACCTGGATCATCCGGTCTCCGCCTCCCAAAGTACTGGGATTACAAGTGTGTGCCACCACGCCTGGCCCCCAGTGCTTTTCTTAAAATCTATTATTATTATTTTGGGGATTGAACCCAAGGGCATTCTACTTCTGAGCTATATCCCTAGCCCTTCTTATTTTCTTGTTTTGAAACAGGATCTTGCTAGGTTGCTGAGAGTCTAAGTTGCTGAGGCTGTCCTCTAACCTGCAATCCTCCTGTCTGAGCTTCCCAAGTACTGGGATTACAGGCCTGTGCCACCATGCTTAGACATATTTTTTATTTTGAAACAGCGTCTTGCTAAGTTGCTGAGGCTGGCCTTGAACCTGTGATCATTCTGTCTCAGCCTCCCAAGTACTGAGATTACAGGTCCCTGCCACCATGTCCCATTAGGAGCCCCTTTCCAGGCCAGAATGACCCTCCCCACCAAGCCCTTGTTGAGGGAACTCAACAAGGGAGTAACAGAACTTAGAATCCTGAGGGTAGGGGCAGGTGGGTGGGGCCCAGCTGTTGCTGGGGTGATGTCCTTCAAGGCTTCTGCCCATAGAGGCCCCAAGGGTCTGGGGGAGGCAACATGGTAGGCTCAGGGGTCTCAGCGTTGGGCCTGTTCCTGCTGATGCAGGGCTCAGTAGGTAAGGAGGCTGATGAGGAGGTCACGGGGGGAGAGGTGGGGGCCACCTTGGCCTCCACACAGCCCCCCCAATACCACCCCTTTTCTCTCACAGATGGGAATGGAATCCAGGGATTCTTCTATCCATGGAGTGAGCAGAAGCTAAAGTCCTGGGGTTCCTAGGGAGGGGGAATCCAGATTAGAGGCTAGGGTCTAAAAGGAGGCGGGTGAGGTCTGACTTCTGGGTCTGAGGAGGGCTGGGCCTTGACCCCAGGTTCTAAAGGGAAGAGGGCTGGGGTGTGAATTCTTGGGACCTGAGGGAGGAGGGCTGGGCCTGGACTCCTGAGTCTGAGGGAGGAGGGTTGAGGCCTAGATCCCTGGGTCTGAGGGAGGAGGGCTGGGCCTGGACAACTGGGTCTGAGGGAAGAGGGCTAGACCTGGATCCTCAGAGTCTGAGGGAGGAGGGCTGGGGCCTGGACCCCTGGTCTAAGGGAGGAGAACTGGGCCTGGACCCCCGGGGTCCTGCTTGGGGCTAGCACTGGCAGGCAGCCACGAGTCTGGCTGGCCTGTGTGCAGGCTGCAGGACAGCTCGCTGAGGAGGTACCTGCCATGGTGTCCCCAGGCTGTGAGGGAGATGTGTGGGACCGGGAGAGTTGTGGAGGTCAAGCGGCAATTGAGAACCCCAACCTCTGTCTGCGTCTGCGATGCTGCTACCGGGATGGTGTGTGCTACCACCAGCGTCCAGATGGTGAGTGGTCAGGAGAGAGGGGTGCTGGGGCGTGGGGCTGGTGACTGGACCCCAGGGTCTTCAACCTCCCTCTGTTGTCCAGAAAACATGCGCAGAAAGCACATGTGGGCGCTGGGCTGGACCTGCGGTGGCCTGCTCTTCCTGATTTCTAGCATCTGCCTCTTCTGGTGCGTAGTGGGGTGCTTGGGTGGGCACCCACACCCCAAGGCACAGGTGACTGGGCCAGGCTAAGTGTGTCCCCTCCCCGCCAGGTGGGCCAAGCGCCGAGACATGCTGCGCCTCCCACGGTTTCTGCGGGGTAAATGTGACCTGTCGCGGACAGTCTCTTTGCTGTCCAAGGGAGGGACAAGTGAAAAGAAGACGCCCTCCATCCGTAGCATGCCAACCCCCCTGCCCACGGATGGGGCGGATGCCTCAGGGGGCACCGAAGGGGAAGGGACAGAAGGGGGCGAGGAAACAGAGGGGGGGGAAGAAGATTAGGGGTATCCCTGGGGGACCCTTCAATACAAATATGGCATATAGATGTCTCTCTCCTTTCTTTTTCCTTTTTTTGGTAGTGGTGATTGAATCCCTGGGACATTCTACCTCTGAGCTGCACCCCCAGACCTTTTTAATTTTTATTTTGAAACAGGATCTAAGTAGATGAGGCTGGCCTTGAACCTGTGATCCTCCTGTCTCAGCCTCCCAAGTACTGGAATTTTAGGCCTGCATCACCATGCACAGCTTGCCTCTTTTCTGAGAGCCATGGAGAACAGTCTCAGTGTGAACCTGGGATAGGGTCTGTGTGTTTGTTGGAGGGAGGGAGCCTGGGGGTCAAAGCTGAGGAAGCCGGGCTCAGTGGAGAGTGGTGGGCTGTGGTGACAGGGGATGTGAGCTGAAGAGGGTCTGGGATGAAACCAGACCCCCCCCCCAGAGAAAGTGGGATGGATCTGAGCTGAGGGGACCCTGGGCTAACTGGGGAGCCTAGGCTGAGTGGAGGGGTCCTGGGCTGAGTGGTGGGATCCTGAGCAGAGGGGGGCATAGGTATTGGGTCTGGAGTGACTTGAGCCTGGAATGGGGGAGTTAGGGATGAGGGGTGCCTGAGCTGGGCAGGGTGGGGCTTGCACAGCCCTGGAAATGTACCCTTATCTCTCCTGCTGCTGGAAGCATGGTGGCTGACTGAAGTCCCCAACCCCTCCCTCCTCCGGTGCTGCTCGCCACTGAAGACTGGGCTGGGTATCCTCCAGCAGAGGACTTCGGCTCCCAGGCTCCCCACCAGCCAGCCAAAATTTCCTTGGAAGTGTGCTATGGTCCAAGACTCATCCTGCCCAGCCAGCCCTCCCTCTCCTCCCTGGTCCCTGTGGTGTGGAATCTGCACCAGCTGCCCTCCATATATTTCCCAGTAAATATCTCACAAGTCCAGTTCACCCTTGTGTCTGCTTCTTGGACCCGAACTATATAAGGAAGCCTGAACAGAGTGGGGGCCAGGGCTTGAGATCTTCACCTCCCCACTACCCTCTGAAGGGCCAGCAAAGCTGTGGGCTCCTATATCCTCAGTGGCTCCAGATCCCCAAGGGCTTCCAGTTCTGGAAGGACGCAAGCAACACCTGTCCCCTGCCCCAGCACAATCCTTCTTCCAGAAGGGAAAGCAGCACTGAAAGGCACAGAGCCATTTATCCAAGTGAGGAAAGAGGGGGGAACAGATGGGTGTACTGGTGGCCAGCTGAAGTAGGGGGAAGCTGCACATCTGAGTCCGGTCCTGACTGGTGAGGTCGTCTGCAGGAGGAAGAGTGGGGTTAGTGACTGCTGAGGACTGTCCCCCTCCATCCCTCCATTTCCCAGGTCCCCTACCCAGTGGGTGGGGGGCAGGCAGGGAGCCTCACACATAGCTGCACACTCTTGCTCATTTGAATGTTCATTCCTGTATCCTCCCAATTGGCTGCAGTGCCCTTAGTGCCAGTGTTCATTTAACTCACTGGAATCCATTGGTAGAAGGGGAATGAATGGGAGAGAGGGAGAGGCGGAGAGGAGAGACTAGGTAGACAGAGAGCAAGAGGGACCTGGGGAGACAGGAATGCAGGGAGGCAGGCAGAGATGAAGATGGGAGGAAGGGAGAAATAATCGTTGGGGTTGTTCAGCCCATCTCCTAATTTTGGTCTCAGAGGGAGAGGGGTGCATATTTGGCTAGAACAAGTCCTTCTGTCAAAATTCAAGTTCTGAGCTGGGTGTGGTGGCGCACTCCTGTAATCTGAGTACTTGGGTGGCTGAGACAGGAGGATCGCAGATTGGAAGACAGCCTCAGCAACCTAGCGAGACCCTGTTTCAAAACAAAAAATAAGGCCGGGCGTGGTGGCGCACGCTTGTAATCCCAGTACTTTGGGAGGCGGAGACCGGAGGATCCGGGTTCGTGGCCAGCCTCAGCTCTCTCTCTCTCTCTCTCTCTCTCTCTCT
>PVJS01036882.1:0-20213 GCA_004027185.1 Glis glis | reverse complement strand
AGCAAAACAAAAGGGCTGGGGGTACTGGGTTCAATCCCCAGTACCACAAGATAAATAAATGAATAAATAAATAAAAATAAAATACACAAATGTAAGGTTACAACCCAGACCTTCTAAATCAGGAATTTTCATGTTTGTTTTAAATAGTCTGTGTTTTTGAAAGTTGACTAGATAATTACTGATAGGCTTATGAATTATTGAAGAGAGTTAACTGCCTCATTTAATTTCCTGCCTGCGGAGGGCAATGGTCTTTCTCTACTCAAATCTTCTGGAAGCTTCCAAGCCCAGAGCTCCTTTTCATTATCAGCACTCATGCCTCATGTATCAGCTGCAAGACTCATTTATGATCTAAATCATTTATGATTCAAGTAATAAGAAATACTAACAATATCTTTAGTATCCAAAGTATTATTTAAACTGTTTCTGATTCAACTGTCGTAAAACCTAAGGTCAGGTTGAATAAAATATCAAAATCAAGTGAGTATGAACTAGAATCCAAGTAAATACACAGAAATAACTAAAATAGAAAGAAAAACACAGATACGTAAATACAGAGACACAGATACTGAGACCCAATGTTCATAATTAGAAAACACCAACTTATTGATGGCAAAGTTGTTTTCCACCAGTGAGATTGCTTGAAAAAGAGGAGAACATGTTAAACTTAATCAGCACAAACAAGACATTATGACATTTTAAAATATTCTAAAAAATGGTAAGATTAAAATATTTTAAAGTGTAGACCGACATTATAATGATTTTTTGTCAAACCAAAGATTAGCCTAATAAAAAGGAAGAACTTATGAACTTGGGTCTTTTTTCATTTAAAAGCTAAAATGAACTTGTAAGTTACTTTAGAAAGATAATGGCAGACACTGAAAACTTTCAGTTAATACCATGTCCTCAAAAATACCAAAGCATGTTAAAAATATAATCATGTTAAATGCTATTTCCATTGTATCTATCTCATATTTACAGAGATTATAGCATTTTAATTGATATTAGAAATAGTAAATCCAGTTTTTATTTCAATATACCTTGAAAATTAATAATTAAGCATACATAAACTTTCTCAAAACAGAAAACAAACAAAAAATCTGGCCACCTCAGCTCCCTGCCAGAAGCACCCTCGGGGAAAGTAAAAGCAACTACATTTTTCTGGAAACTTCCCGTATTTCCTTCAAATTTTGTCTGCGCTGCTTCTCCTTGGCCCATATGCTTTTTTATCAGTTTCTTCATTTGGCTCCTCTTCTCTTTCACAGCATTTAGATAATTTCTCCAGATTTAGAGTGATCACACATACAGAAACTACTGATTTTATGTACTTTAAATAAAAGTCAGAAAAAAAAATAAGCAATGTATCATAAGACATGGTCCTGTTTTCCAGCAGGGAAGGGAGAAAGTTCAAACTCTCAGAACCTAGGCACTCTGGGCCGTTTGTACAGCATGCAATCTTGATGGATTTTGTTGTTGTTTGTTTGTTTTTGTTTTCTTTTGTTTTGTTTGTTATATATTTTAAATAGAACAATTTGGTTTAGGCAAATTCTCCATATCTGGATGTTAAATGAGACATGCAATTTATTTGACTCAGATTTCTGGCTGCTGTTGATCAACTAAAAAAGAAAGAAAAATACATGATATTTTCTGAAGTTCAAAATGGAGATGTTGAACTATTTGCATGTGAGGAGGTCTCAGAAGCAATTGATTGGGACTTCCCCAACCAGCAATATTAAGCCCATATCTATGAAAATGCATGAGATTGACCAGACAGATAATTATTTTGAAGAGAATCGTCAGACTGATTTACACATTCCCCCTACCCCATAGAAAAGGCAGGTGATGAGCTTCATGGGCACAACTATCCTTCTTGAAGTGTGAGGGTATCTACTAAGATATCTCAATCTCTGGAGACATGATTGATGGTCTATGAAATAACTGAATCCCACATACACTGCTATTAGAGTAGAATGGGTAAAAAAATTATCAAAATGAATGGTGCTAAGTCTCTTGGATTTAGAAGATGCTAAGACTCCATTTCTGAATCGTGTCTGAAAAAGTAAAATAATAATAATAATAGTAATAATAATAATAATAACAATGAGAGAGAGACAGAGAAAGAGAGAGAGAGAGACTGGCTAAGTCTCTGTGTTGTCAGAGAAAAGCTCAGAATGTACTAGGAACACTTTGGTATTGAGGTAAAGACAGGAGGAAAGGCGGTGACATGAGAGTCCCTTTGGAATACTTGTTCCAGAGAGAGAGCCAGCTATTGGGGTGGAGAGACTCCAGCAGAAGAAGTAGAAGTCATGCTTGGGTGAGCTGGAGGAGCCAGCTGAAAATAGAATGAGACTTCTCTACCCCTTACTTCATCTCCCCTTGTGTGCCCAACTATGGAAGAATGTGGAATTTTTATCATGTAAGGAGCAGAGGAAAAAATAATAGTGCAAACAAGAAAGAACAGAAAAACAACAGACTGTACCCAAGTTCTCCATTACAGATCTCTGACCAGTCTGAGCTGAGTAGGGGGAAGAGCAATACATTTTAAGTTGGATATGAATTTTAAAGGTGGATTAGATCACTAGGCTTCTTCATGCACCACAAAAGTACTGTTCTAATGTCCACGTCTGCCTGGAAAACTAAGTTTAGCTTGAATATAATCTAGGTGTACAAAAGGTATATTTTTACAATATCCATCTTAGTGATGAAAAAGAATGAAGGTCTAATCTGCACATGATTGAAGGAGTCCTACATGTTTGAAAATTTAATTCAGGGAGTTTTAGGTACCTCAAAGAATCGTATGGGTGGATTAAAATTTTAGTAACAAAATTAAGATCAACCCTCACAATCCACGTATTAATGAAAAATTATCCAAATTTAAAGGTTAAGGGACTTACAAACATGAATTCCCAATAGCAATAAAAAAGGTAATTTTTTTTTAAATGTGACACGTGGCATACTTGGATGAAAATCATGGTCAGCAGCTGGTTGGTGATGGATGGAAGTTCCTGCTACATAGATATACACCCTTTGAACCAGAATGCCTATGTGGTTGGCCCAGAAGTTCCATGTGTTCCTTATAGGGTGCTTATCTACAAAAATTTGAAAATCACTGTACAAGAGAATAAGGGAAAATATGAAGAAAGCCAAGTTCAGATGAATAAAAGACAAATACTGTTTTGCTGAGTCATCTTTAACCAGACCCTTACATCTTTCCAGTATTTTCCTTGATTTATACACTCCATAAACAACTGAGCCATAATAATGCTCATACTAAAAGGGATAAAAGTGAAGAGAAAGGCAAATGTGGAGGACATCTGGAATGGCCCCCTTTGTTCTGCCTGCTTTCATATTGAGATTTTTGTTTTATCTCATTACTAAAACAGCAGAAATTTTCTATCCTTAATTGCACGGAATACTAATAATTTAGTATCAACTAAATGAGCTGAAATTTATATTCTGTATTTGAAAGACCATGAAGATGTGGCAATGCCACAGATCAGTAATTTGGCATTACATAATTGAATTTTATGTCCTATCTTTTTTGAAATTAACTCCTCAAAAATTTTACTTTTTCTTGTGTTATGGGTTGAATTGTGTCCCCCTAAAATCTATGTTCAATTCCTAACACCTAGGACTTTCACATTTCCAAAGACTGTGATCTGACTTGGAAATAGGGCTGTTGTGGCTGGAAATAGTTACAACGAAATCATACTAGAGTAGGATAAGTGTTTAATCCCAAACTGCTAGAGGTTCGATAAGAGAAAAAGAGATACAGACACAGAGACACGTAGAGAAAACATGGCCACGTGACAATGGGGAAGATATTAGAATAATGCATCTACAAACCAAGAAATGTGAAGGAGTGCTAGTAGAACTCAGAGCTAGAAAAGGAAAAGGAAAGATTCTTTCCACAGATTTCAGATAGAACATGGACCTGTAGTTACCTTAATTTTGAAATTCTGGCCTCCAATACTGTAAGACAATATATTTCTGTTTTCTTAAGCCACCTAGTTTGTGAGATTTTGCTATGGTGAATACACCTTTTATAGCTATAAGCACTAAGAACATAAATAAATGCAATTTTTTTCAATAAGAATGGAGACTTAAGTTTTTAAATTTAAGAAATAATTTTTGTAAAAGATGTGTTTTTTAAATTTTAATTCACATTAATATTTAGCTATTATAGACATTAGTATAATGAGTAGCAGAGAACTCTCCATATTTTGAAAAATTTGGTATGATTATTAAATATACCTTTGAACATGGGTAAGTAAGCACAGAATGGCTATCTTAGGGAAACATTATAAGCTATTTGTAATATTTAAAAGAAGATCTACAGAAACAGTGAACAAAGGTAATTGGGAGAAAAGATATCTTAGAGATTGAAACATCTTTTCTTTTTTATATACTTTTATTGGTGCACTGTACTCTAACATCAGAATGTAGTTCAGAGTGATAATGGCATACATGTACAAATCACTCGGTGGGCTTGAAACATCTTTTCTAAATAGAAGTATATTTGATTGGTGAACTCATATTCCATGAATTACTTAGACATTTGATATTTTATTTTAATTGTGCACATTTTAAAATATCTTCTTGGGGGAGGGAATTATTTCATATCCTCATTATAATTCCATACAAATAACTGTACAAAATAGCCAGATTCATCCATGAATCATAAGATTACATTTAGTGTTCATCAGGAGGCCATAGTTTTAATGAAATAACTAAATAAATGATAAAGGAATATGGAACAAAGCTGAAGAGAAGCAAAATCTTCATATTTTCAGCTAAAGTTCTGTAATTACACATGTTATGGTAAAAATGAATGAACCAAGGCAGAAATGATTACAAGATCCAGAGAAGAAAAGAATAAGCAGTCTACTTTTATGGGAACAGATATTTAAAAATTAGAACATTTTAGGTTCTGGGATAAAAATGATACTGAAACTTGAATCCTATATCCTAGTCAAGCTGTTATCATGCATTAGGAAACTTAAAAATAATTTTAGGTATGGGAAATCTTATCTCCTAATCAGAATTCTGATATAACTACACTTGAAATACCAAGAAAGCGAAAGATGTGGATTCCAAGAAGAGAACTAACCTAAGAATGTAAGAGTAAGAAAACATATGGCAAGGTGGACATTTGACCAACTTCTGGCAAAATCCGAAGAGCCATCAGTGAGCTTCTAAGGCAAATGAACCTACACACACAAAGGGGACTTCCAGTCAACGGAGATATGGGTAAGGGCTTAGACCTTTATGGTAAGATTAGAAAATTCTTGAAAATGGTTATTATAAATCCCGAGAAAAATATCCATCACATCTAAAAATTCACAGTCCTAAAAATTGGCATGATTTTGTAAATTACATAGATCGTAAGAATAAAATAAATTTGATTTAAATGTTTGGACCGTTCTCTCTACCATAACACAATTAGGATTATTCAACCTAATTGTAACCTCATTAGGAATGCTAACCACATGATTTTATATATTGCATCCAGTTGTATTACCAAACTTAAAAAGGCATCTTAAACTGCACCAGCTGCCAATCCAATCAAGACATTAGAGGCCAAGGTCCTGTTAAGAAAGGACAATCTTTGCTGTGAGCTCAATACTTTAAGCTGTTTTTTCTGCTTGTCAATTCACAAGGAATACATGATGCATGGCTAAAAAACTGAGGAGAAAACTTCAGAGAGCAGGAGCTAAGAACACTTTTTGTAATCTCAGGGACGTGGGGAAAAAAGAATTTGAAATTCTGAGATGGCAAAGTAACTAAGCCTTGACGAGTCAGGATCCCTAAAATAAATAACACAGAAGGAAGTGAGTCTCACCCACTCCACTCCTTCTCTTGATTCATTTACACAATATAGATGCAGCTAGATAAAAGGATAAAAATAAAAAAATAGATGCAGAAAGCTTCGGATGAGCAGTTTGATGAGTTTCATGTTTCTAGAGTTAAAAAAAAATTGGATTTAGGAACTTTCAAGGCTAGAGTACTCTAGCCAACCTTCCTGTCCCTTATTTGGCTCAGAGATATAAACCAAGATTGAAAGAATATCAGAAAATTCCCGTAAACAGCCTTGAATCAGTTTAATTTCTGATTGAATTTAAAGTAATCTGCATTCAATTAATTGATAGCCATAAACTGAAGTAAATCATTCCCAGCTGTACATGAAATTATCTATAAGCCTTTTAATTTTTCAAAGAAAATATTTTCCATCAATAAAAATCATCACATGTAAAAGAAACAGATTCAGCAGAAATAATAAAAAATAGTTATGCAAATACAAACTTCAAATACACACTTTTGAAAAAAACTCTATAATTATTCTGCCAAATAGGTGATTCCTAGGAAATAGAACTTGAGAAAATAGGAATCTATAGAAAGGCACAATAGCAATTCTAGAGCTGAACAATACAGTATTTGAAGTTAAGAGCTCAGTAGATGGGTTTAACACCAGAGACCAGAGCTGAAGAGCACGGTGAAGTGGAAGATGGGCCAGTGAAAAACATCCACTGCGAGGCCTAGACAACTAAACAGATGAAAAATGTAGAAAATAGAACAAGAGGCTTAAGTGACACTTGACACATTTTAACTTCCATATAACTGGCACTCTAAAAACTATAGAAAGAATGAGACAGAAGTATTCTTCGAAGAATTATGAAGTGTAATTTTTACAAAGTGTAATTACGAAGAGTAGAATTTACAAAATGAAATAAATCAGAAACCCAAAGACACATACTGCATGTTTTCACTCATATGTGGAATCTAAAACGTTGATCTCACAGAAAAGAACAGAAGAGTGATTGCTGGGGAATATGAACAGGAAGGGAGAGGGGATAGCAACAAGCCGCATAGTGGTACCCAATATGATCTGATAGGAGGCACGCGTATAGTCTTCTACAGAACACTTAGGTGACTATAGTTTACAACTTGTATATGTTTTATAAAGAACTAGAAGAAAAGTCGTCCATGGTGGCGCATGCCTGTAATCTCATACCTGGGAGGCTGAGACAGGAGGATCGCAGACTCGAAGCCAGCCTCAGCAACTTAGGCTCGCAGCAACCTAGCGAGTCCCTGTTTCCAAATAAAAAATAAAACAGGGCTGGGGTATAGCTCAGAGGTAGAAAGCCTCTGAGTTCAATCCCCAGCACCAAAAAAAAAAAAAAAAAAGAACTAGAAGAAACGAGTCAGAGGGCCCGAAACACAGAGAAATAACAATAAACTGGATAGGTTAATTACCTTGATTTGATCCTTAAACATTGTATACCTATATACACCAATAATGTAAAAAAACAAAGAAGTTAATCAGAGACAGACAGAGAAGAAAAGAGAGGGAGGAGATGAAATAGGTGGAAGAGAAGGAGAAAGAAAGAGAAGAATGCAGAAACAGTTGATGACAGTGAAATGAATAAGGCTATTTGAATAGATATTTAAGCAGGTAAAATGGTACATTAATTCTAGAGCATAAAGTTACAATTTTATGGATATGTGTACATCCTCACAAATACATATTATTTGCGTGAATAAATACATATGTATAAATTTGAAATAAGGTGAAATAAGATATGTATCTTCTACACACACACACACACACACACATACACACACCTTTGTGTGTGGTTATATATAGTATAAAACAAGCCACATAATTATATGAAAGCATTAAAATATATGAATGTTCATTGTTGCATAACTTATAAATTTTTAACAAATGGTATTTTGACTTTCCTTAATTTCTATCTTTGCAATTTACCCCAGAATTTTCAACAATGAAATATATATATATATATATATATATATATAACATTCTTAATATAAGAAACACAGACTCTCAAACACATTTATTATTATAAAATATAGTATTATTCTCTTTCCTTTTGTGATTACTGAAATATAACAAATTATTTTCAATCGATGGGGATTTAGTAAAAGAATTCCCATGCTGATTTAAATGAAATGCCACAGATTTCTTGAGGGGAAAACACTAAGGGAATCTATAAGACCTTTAATAGTTTCTTGGGTATATTGCTGTATTTCCTGACAGAAGTGCAGCCATACAGTTGTGATGCACATAAAGAGCAGGCCACCTGGGCAGCTGAGAAAGAAAGCCCCAAGGAAGGAAACTCTTATATGTTGCAGCTGGACCTTTGGGGCAGTAAGGGAGTCAGGTGTGAACCTAACCAGAGGACCATGGAGCAGACAAAAAAATAGTATATCTATAATCACTTCTTGGTAGAAAATAATGAGTAGAATTAAAAGTGTTTCTAAGAAAAAGGAGACAAACAAGACAGGTAGTGACATCTATGAGTGCATACAGATAGAAACAGTTTTGATAACTATTTTCCCCTAAACAATACAGATACATGTGAGTTTTAGTACCAAGGTACCACAAATTAACCAATGTTGATAATTTAGTGATTATTTACAATGATATTTCTAATCTTAATATTTATATAACAAAATACTTATTATAATAACTTCTTAGCACTTTATATATGCCAGGCCTTGTATAAAATATTTTACATATGTTATCTCCTGTGTTCTTCCTAATAACCCTACCTCATGAGTACTATTATTATTCCAACATCATAGATGAATGAGTTAAACCACAGAAAAGTTAAATAAGTTCTCTTATATTGCATAGCTAGAAAGAAAAAAAATTGAACCAAAGCATATGTTACCAGATGGCTCATTCTTAACTATTAGAAGAAGTGGTTAGTTAATTTAATTAATTTATTTTATAAGCATATGTTGAACACTACAATGTGCTCAGCACAATTTTAAACCCTAAAAACACCACAGTGTATACAACAGGAAAAATTCTCTGCCCTCAAGGGACTCATGAATTAGTGGAGAATTTAGTCAGGATCAGGATAGATAGAAATCCTCTGTATTTTATTTTGGGAAAACTAAAGAAAAATTCAAATAAATAAAGGGGAAAAGAGATGATTAGGGTGAAGATACACTTGAAAAACAGGATAACCATAGATGACTTCACTAAGAAAGAGAACTTTTAATAAATAACTGTAAGAATTGAGGGAATGATCCAGGTGTGATGATGCACACCGGTCATCCCAGTACTTAGGAGACTGGGATAGGATTATTGCAGGTTCGAGGACAGCCTCAGCAACTCAGTGAGACCCTAAGCAACTTAGTGAGTGCCTGTTGCAAATAAAAATATGAAATAGGGCTGGGGGGATAGCTCGGAGGTAGAATGCCCTGGGTTCAGTCCCCAGTTCCACAAAAACAAAGAAAGAAAAAATTTGAGGAAATGAGGCAAAATGTTTTAGTGGACCAGAGCATTCCAATAAGAGAAAATAGCAAGCATAGATTCCCCATGGAAGGACAGTTCTATGGCAAGATGGTGAGCATGGCTGCAACTGAAGAAATAATAAGAAAGCTAGGCGATGACATCAGGATAGATAATGTTGGGCCCTAAAGTCTACAGTATGAATTTGACATTTAATATGTACGAAGTCGAAGAGATGGAAGATTTTGAGTAGAGAAGTGAAATGCTGTGAATTCCATATTTTTAAATATACTTTTATTGCTGCATTATAGTCTCACAGCATAATGTAAATCATGTTGATAGTGACAGTGCACGTATGTGAATCTCGTATTTAACAGGACTTCTCAGGTTGACAATTCTACTTGCTTTTCCATTTCTTTTTACTAATTGGTATATTGAGGTTTTCTTAACCTGTTGCTGAGTGTATATCTCTTCACAGAAATTCATTCAGGGATAAAAATGGCATATATTCATATTTTCCAGAGTTATTAACTGTTTGATTATTCCTGAACCTATTTTTTGGTTGTTCAGAGAATTCAAGATGTAATAAAATATAGTAATACATGTTCCATCTGCTGTCTTGATTGGATCTTATACTTAATAACATATGCAGTTGAGTATCTTAAATTGTAATGCAAAATATCTTCCATGGCTTAAGTTACGATATGACATTTCAATTGCATCTTTTTAAAGAAAAAATTAAATTAAAAAGGAGCAAAACAATGGCTAGTGTATATCAGTTTATATGCTGCATGCATCAAACAAGTAATATTTATTTTAATGGTAGGAATATTTAATTATTTTATTCAACATAAAGCCTGAAAGCAGACTGCACAGGTGGATAAATACTGCAGGGCTTTAGAATAACATTTTTATCTTGTGGATATCTTGTGATTTAAAACTAAACAGATATGGAATCTCCCAGCAAATATATCTTCAAGTACTAATATAGAATTTAAAGTGGAAAGGTCCTGCCTTGTTTTCACGGAGGAAGACTTTATACGGAAGTAAGAAGATGTCCTATGTCTTAGCAGCTGCACGTTCCCCACAAGCCCACCTCTAGAACAAATCTCTGCACAAGTGAGTAAAGTAACATGATTGGGCTAGACCATGGTTCTCGGTTCAGAGAGATAACATTCTCTGTAGCCTGTCTAATGAATCCTACCGTCGTTTACTAGCCTCCTTGTGAGCTAAGATGAAGATACATAGACTGAATGGAGATGACTGGGCTCTTGTGCCTGACCACACTTACCCAATAGAGAACACATGTTCATCTTTCAGAACGGGAGAAGATAAAGGTCAGTTGATAAGTAGAAATTACACTAGATTTATTCATAATAGGGCCATGTAAATCTGTGATCTGATTATGTATCAATTTCCCCCAGATTCTTACTGCAGAGTTGAAAGAGACAGATGCAACAATCTGCCAGAAAACCACTTCCACCTCATGACCTGGAATAAGGGTTAGTGCAGTATTAAATGAAACTTTTATATTGCCCCTTTCACCAAAATAGTATTCTGTACATATTCACACAGTGATTCATGTTCACATGTTTAAAGAAAAGGCTTCAAGGCTCTGTCAACAGTAATTATTTTTTGAGAAGAAGAAAGAATTTTTTTAGCAATGAATAGCTGTATTACCTGATACATTGCTTTTAGTTGATGTACATGTATACTTTTTATTTTATTTATTTATTTATTTATTTTTGCGGTACCGGGGATTGAACCCAGGGGCATTCTACCTCTGAGCTACGCCCCCGGCCCTATTTTTTTATCCTTTATTTTGAAACCGGGTCTCACTAAGTTGCAGAGGGCCTCACTAAGTAGCTGAGGCTGGCCGCGAACCCGGTTCCTCAGGTCTCCGCCTCCCAAGTACTGGGATTACAAGCGTGCGCCACCACGCCTGGTCTATGTATACTTTTTTAAATAATGAGAATTATAGTATTGAAATAAGTTGAAAATATATCAAGGAATTAGAAATGCAACTAATAGACACATAGTAGTACTGAGAATAACATTTATAGGACTATATGATTGTAATAAAAAAGAGAAAAGATCTCAAATCAATAATCATGATTAAAATCTCTAAGCAACTAAGAATGGAGAATAAATTTCTTAATTTGATAAAGGGTTTCTAAAAAACTTGCAACAACTTTGTGTTTAATTAGTATAAGACTAAATATTTCTACTGTAGGATTGGGAACAAGGCAAGAATACCTGTTCTCATCAAAATTGTACTAGAACATGGTATCTAGAATATATGAAAAACTCTCAGAACTCAACAATAAAAAAATTCAATTCGAAAATGGGTAAACGTTGAACAGGATTTAACTGAAAATGTATGCAGATAATATATAATCACATGAAAAGATGCTTAACATCTTTAACCACTGAGAAAAAGTAAATTCAGTCCACAATATGATATCAATATGTGGTTATTAGAATAGATAAAACAGACAATAGGACCAAATGTTGGCAAGGATGCAGAAAACTTGGATCACTCATACATTGCCAGTGGAAATGGAAAAGATTATAGCCACTCTAGAAGAATATAGTAATAATTTAGACAATTAGATATGCCATTACCATACAGCTTGTAGTTTTTAATCTAGAGAAATAAAAATGGAAGTTCACAAAAAATCCTGTAAACAAATAAAGCAGCTTTATCTTAGTAAGAGCTAAAAACTGGACATAGTTTCAAATTTGTCTGCAGCACATTCAGTGGAATCCATTCAGTGGAACAGCATTCATTAATTAAAATGAATAAACTATTGATTCACAATAGTTGTGAATCAATAAAGTTGGTTGGATCTTAATAGAAATATGATAAGTAAAAAAAGTCAACTTCAAAATATAGTATATGACTATATGATTAGATTTGTATGACACCTTTGAAATGACACAGTTATGAGATGGAGAAAAAATTAGTGACTCCTAGGACTTAGTGAGGGAAGGAAGGAGAGAAGCGATGTGGCTATAAAAAGGTACCACAAGGAATATTTGTGATCAAACTATTCTTATATTGATTATGGTGATGGTCATGAGCCTACACATATGACACAATGACAAAACTAAGCACATGCAGTAATTAGTGTATTTTATATTGGTAAAATACAAACATGGTTGGTCCATTGAATCAACATAAATTTCCTGGTTTAGATGGCAAACTATAGTTATGCAAAGTATATTATTATCTGTGTTAGTTAGCTTAGAATAGCATATGCAGCTATAATTATCTTAAAATAGTTTAAAAACTCTGAAAAGGAACATATTTTTATCATTGAAAAGCTTTTAATACCTTTAAAATGAAAATAAAAATAATAACAAATGCAGGTTTCAGCACAGATAATTTTATATTTTACACATATACACGGATCTTTACCTTTTAATATCTTAACAATTATGAAACTATTAAGAGAGCTGTAATTTATTTCATCAATGTAGACTATAATTTGAAGAGATTTTTCATGTTTGAGGTATTTTAAATTATATTCACCAGGAGATAACCAGAATGTTACCATTTATTTCTTAAGAGGGCTACCTAGTTGTACCTTAAGCAAACCGCCAATGTGTGAAACTCCCTCTAATTGAATTGGATCATTAGGGGTTTATTATGCAAGTTTAATTCATGCCCAGTGACATTTAGTGTAATGTATGCTTTCCCATGTGGTAGATTGTTTATCTTCACCCAACAGTATATCATAACAAACTTACCAAAATTATTGCTTAAACAGTTGCTTATATTTGAGTACTGCATTTTTATTTGCCATTTTATATTCATAAGCATCTTGATGCTGGCCATCGTGATGTTTCAGTAGAAAGTGTCTCTCTTACATAGCCTATTAAATACAACAGTCTGCAGCTTCTTTAATTTAATTGCTAGCTATATGTGGTTCTGTTTATTTTGTAAGTACTCAGACCATAACCGCATTCATTTATATTACCAATAGCAATAAAAACTGCACTTTGGATATACATGTTAAACACTGTCTTTATTATCTTCTGGTTCAAAGTCAGGTGAGAACTGAAACTCATCGAAATGTACTTGAGTAGATTCAAAGTACAAAATAATTACTAGAGGAATTGGGAGCATAGCTCAGTGGTAGAGTGAATACCTATCATGCACAAGGTTCTGGGTTCAATCTCCCACACCAATAATAAAATAAGATAATATTATTAGAATGCTAATTTAAATGTATTTTTTGTTGTTGTTGGGCATAGTGGCACATGCCTGTAATCTCAGTACTGGAAAGACTGAGACAGGAGGATCACAGGTTCGCAGCCAGCCTCAGCAACTTAGTGAGACCCTGTTTCAAAATTAAAAAAAAAAATTAACAAAGGGCTGGGGGTGTAGCTCAGAGGTAGAACAACCCTGGGCTTAATCTCCAGTACCAGAAAAAAAGTCAATATTCTGAGTTTATCTAAATATGTATTTATATTTTGTAGCAAACACAACTCCTTGGTAGATAGAAGGGTCACCATATTGTCACAAAATAAGCTGAATAGAAGTGGGTTCTTTTGTTTGTCCTAATATAACACATAATGTGGTTCAAAGCTACTCTGGCAGATAGATACCTGAAGAAGACTGGAATGAGAAGAAAGAGAAATGCCAAATCTTTATTCTCTGAGAAAATGGAAATGAAAATTTGACATGTGAAAAGTTGTAGTTACTCTGGGCATCTTTCCAAAGGGACAGAAGTCATGGATATACAGTAATATATGTATATCCATGTTCATAGCAGCACAATTCACAATAAACAAATTAGGGAACCAACCTATTTGTCCATAAACATATGAATGGATTACAAAATTATGGGATATACACACAATGGAAGTCTACTCAGCAATAAAGAAAAAAAACGTCATTTGCAGGAAAATAGATGGACCTGGAGAATAAAGTGAAGGGTCATATGTTTTTTCTCATATGCAGAAGCTAGGGAGTAATCGGGATACCAGAGGGACTTCAGATAATTGAGGAGAAACCTCAGGGGAGCCAGGGAGGTGGTCTAGGGGAAGGGGAGGGGGAGACAGAAGATTGGTGAAGGAATTACTTCCATTGACATAATGTACATGTTTGAGAATACCAATGTCAATCTCAATATCCTGTATGGGGAATGGGGAGGGAGCCAGGGGAAAGCCCACCAAGTGCTGTGTGCATGTATGTCACTATCACTATGAACTACATCATGATGCGAGACTATAATGCACCAATAAAAGTATATAAAAGTAAAATAAAAGTATATTAAAAACATACAAACAACAACAAAATGAAAAGAAACAGGGTCTAAGTTATTGAGGGTTTTGCTAAATTGCTGAGGCTGGCCTCGATCCTGTGATCCTCCTGCTTCAGCCTCCCAAGTATTGGGATTGCAGGTGTGTGCCGTCTTGCTCTGCTGGGCGTGATAGCAATGAGAGTGCTGACTTGCTGACTGAAACACAGCACAACTATAAACATTTCTACTTCACCAAGATTGTAGGATGAGAAATACTTATTTTGGCAATTTCTTTTTATTAAGTTTATATTGATAAAAATACACATATTAATGGTGGCAAATGAAAATGGAACATGCTAATCCATGTGTTCTATATAAGAAGCACTCCTAAATCCCTGTTTTATGGCATATTGGTATCACATTAATCTCTGGTAAATCCATCATTACAAAGAAAATTTTAAACAAGTTTTTTCTTTTTTTTTTTTTGCGGTACCAGGGATTGAATGCAGGGGCATTCTACCTCCGCGCTACGCCCCCAGCCCTATTTTTTTTTATACTTTATTTTGAAACCAGGTCTCACGAAGTTGCGGAGGGCCTTGCTAAGTAGAGAGAGAGAGAGGGAGAGAGAGAGAAAGACAGGGAGAGAGAGAGCGAGAGAGCTGAGGCTGGCTGCGAACCCGGATCCTCTGGTCTCTGCCTCCCAAAGTACTGGGATTACAAGCGTGCGCCACCACGCCCGGCCTTTTCATTTTAAGAATACATAGTCTTTTATACACTTGTAACATCATCAATATACAGAATCGAATTCTTTTTTGCACAATACTCCACATTAGATGTTGCAAGAACTTCCTAAAGGAAACACTGGAATCTTCTAAAGATGAAACACAAAAATATTTTAACCTAATCAAAATAAAAATAATGAATTACAGGCAATGATATTAACAAAATGATAATTGACATAGGATTGTGGAGAGTACTAGTGCAGAAATAATAGCATTTTATACAATACTCCATATGACATGTTACAAAGGAACTTTTTAAAGGAAACACTGGAACCTTCTAAAAATGAAACAAAAATATATTAACCTAAACAAAATAAAAATAATTAATCAGAGGCAATGATATCAATAAGATTATAATTGACATAAGATTTTGGAGAGTACTAGTGCAGTGAATGAAAGCTTATATTGAAAAAATAAAATGATATAGATGTATTAAGTTTATCACAACATAGGATAGTAATATTAGAAGCACATCTTAAAGAATGAATTCTAAACATTTAAGTCAAATTTGTTAAAAATTAACCTCTTTTCCAGACTTCTATAAATATATCAACATGCCAAGAGTGTGTGCCATTGATATACCCATGTAAAATGAAGTTAGATGACCATGTACAGATCATAATTTTTTTATGTTCATTTATTGGTGCATTGTAATTATACATTTTAATATATGTCAGGGTATGAACATCATACATGCACACATTGCACATTTAGCCCTCCCTCCAATCCCACCCTATTCTCTCCCCCTTCCCTCCCTTTCATGCTCTGGACAGTGATTGAGTCTTATAGGTTTTTGTATGTACCGATCTATATTTCAATATTTTTCTTTTTGAATTTTTATTCTTCTTACTTTGTTGAGAAGGTCAGAAGCTCAGGTCACCAAGAAAACCCTGACAACCATCCTGGAGTTTTGATGTCAAGCTGTGAACACAAATTTTTCTATAACATTTGCCTATTGGCAGACTCCCCAGGAATCTTTGCTGGCAGATTTTAAATTGCCCTTGGGCCTGTCATACAATTTATCTTCGAGAAGTCTGGATTAATGGCTGTTCTCTTTGCTTTCACTCATTTTCCTTTTACTTCTCTGTTATCCCCAAAGTTTCTTCTATGTATGTAGAGGAAAAGTCAAGCTGCCTTCAATGGCAAAGACCCTTCTTGCCTATGATGGGTACACTGATATGAGCAAACTTCTCATTTGGCTTTGCTAATTAAAATGAGCTCCACAACCAGGTCACTCCTCTTCCCCTAAAATGAATTTAGAAAAAGTGAAAAAAAATCCATCATAGAATTCATTAAATGTTTCATAGTTTTGTGAATATTTCACTATAAAGCTTAGGGAAAATAAGTTGTACCATTTATCTAACATTGCTCTTGAATCACTTTTGGAATGTTATTGGAACATAATTGAAAATTTCAACTCACTGAGTTTGCTTCAAAGAAAGTAAATACATATGTGTTTTAAAAAAATATTTTCATACGTGATATTAACTAGGGGTAGGCAAAGTAGATTAGTTAGACAAATTATAATAATTCATATTATTTGCTGAAAAATTAACTTGCATGAGTATCGCGTTATATGTACTAAAATGGGAATATTTGAAATTTTGTTAGTAAGTTTGGTTAATAATTTTAAGTGTGAAAGCTTTACTGAATTTCCGTATGTAAATAGAGTTTTTAAATTAAAGTTTGAATATGAAAATTAATGTGCTTCTTGGAAATTAGTATGCTTACTCTAATTTTATTTTACTGCATGTAACAATTCATATTGTCCTGAGCTAGCAATATTGCTTTTTTCTTTTTTGCATTGTTTTGTTTTGTTTTCATGCTAGCAGCCCCAGGTTTTTCTTAAGCAAATCTTGTATGCTAGAGAACTCCCACAGCAGGTAAGTTTGGCTGCTACACAAGTATATTCTCTATTTTATCAAATTTAATTATTATGTTATTATTTTAAATTAACAAATAATAATTATATATACTTATGGATTATGATATGAATTTTTAATGTGTGTATATATTGTGGAATAATCAAATCAGACTAATATATTCATCACCTCAAATAGTTATCATTTCTTTGTGGTAAGAATGTTCAAAATTCACTCCAACTAGAAAGTTTAAAATATTTTTATATGAAGTTTTATTTATTTATTTATTTATTTATTTATTTATTTATTTTGCTACTAAGGAGTGAGCCCAGGGCATTCTACTTCTGAACTACACCCACAACCCAATTATTATTATTTTTTTCATTTGGAAACAGAGTCTTGCTATATACTGCTGAGAGCCTTGCTAAATTGCTGAGGCTGGCCTGGAACCTGCTGTGCTCCTGTCTCAGACTCCCAAGTACTGGGATTACAGGAGTGTGCCACCACACCTGGCTTTGTTTCCATTTTATAAACTCTATGAAATTGCCCTTATATTTTAAACAAGCACAACCTTCCAAAAGCATAGAGAAAAAATGTAATATTCCTGAACTATTTGAAAGTATGTAGTTGATAACTGATACCCATCACCCCTGAATACTTTATTGTGTAGTTCGCACAGAAAGAGGATATTCTCTTACGTAATAATAATAAAAATCACTTATTAAAACATTTTCATTACTGTCATCTAATCTCACTATTTGCATCACTAATGTCCTTTACAAGGAAAGCATCTGTTTCAGAATCACATATCTCTTCTTTAATCTCATTCTGAAATATTTTTTAGCCTTTCCTTGACTTTCTGGAGATTAAGACTTTTGAGAATTACAGCCTAGTTGCTTTAAAGAATCCCCCTAAATATAAATTTGTCTGATGCTTCTTGATTATTAGGTCAGGGGGCTACCCCTCTTGACAAGAGTATCACAAGAACAATGCATGCTCTTCATAGCATCCTCTCAAGCGGCACAGGATTTCTATCTCTTCTCTTCATGAGTTCACTTAATCATTAGAATAAAGTAGTGAGTGCCAGGCTTCTATACTGTAAAGATACTACTGCTTCTTTGCCAATGTGATTTAGAGAAACTTTGAAAACATATTAATGTAAAGTCTTTTAAGTTCTTTGTATATTCTAGATATTAGTCCTCTGTCAGAGGGATAGCTTGCAAAGATCTTTTCCCATTCCGTAGGCTTTCTCTTTAGACTCTTGATAGTTTCCTTTGATGTGCAGAAACTTTTTAGTTTAGTGCTATCCCACTTATTAATTCTTGTTTTAGTTTCCTGGGCTTTGTTGAGGAAGTTTCTACCTGTGCCTATATATTGGAGTGTTGAACCTATGCCCTCCTCTAGTAATTTCACAGTCTCTGGTCTAACTTCCAGGTCTTTGATCCATCTTGAGTTGACTCTTGTGCAGAGTGAGAAGCAAGGATTTAGTTCCATTTTTCTATAGATGGATAACCAGTTTTCCCCAACACCATTTGTTGAAAAGGCTGCCTTTTCTCCAACGAATGCGGCTGTCACCTTTGTCGAAAATCAATTGGCTATAAGTTTGTGGACTTGTTTCTGTATCTTCTATTCTGTTCCATTGGTCTATGTGTCTGTTTTTGTGCCAATATCATGCTGATTTTATTACTATAGCTTTGTAGTATAATTTGAAGTAGGAACTGTGACACCTCCTGCATGATTCTTATTGCTGAGAATTGCTTTGGCTATTCTGGGTCTTTTGTTTCTCCATATGAAATTAATGACTGATTTTTCTATGTCTGTGAATGATGATATTGGTATTCTGATAGGGATTGCATTCGCAACCAAATTGAATAGACACTTCACAAAGAAGAGATGCAAATGACCAATAGATACATGAAAAAATGTTCAACATCATTAGCAATCAGGGAAATACAAATCAAAATTACTTTGAGATTCCATCTAACCCCAATCAGAATTGTAATCATCAAGAAGTCAAACAACAATAAATGTTGGCAAGGATGTGGGGAAATAGGAACTCTTCTGCACTGATGGTGGGAGTGAAAACTAGTTCAACCACTATGGAGATCAGTGTGGAGATGCCTTAGAAAACTGGGAATGGATCCACCATATGATCTGGCTATACCACTACTGGGTATTGAAACTAGAGAACTATGGTAATATATGCATACCCATGTTCTTAGCAGCACTATTCACAACAACCAAATTATGGAACCAACCTAGATGTCCATCAACAGACGAATGAATTACAAAACTATGGGAAATACACACAATAGAATTCTCCTCAGCAATAAAAAAAAATAAAATTATATCATTTGCAAGAAAATGTAAGGACCTGGAGAACATTATGTTAAATGAGATCAGCCAATCACAGGAAGAGAAGGGTCATATGTTTTCTCTAATATGTGTAAGCCAGGGAGTAATTGGAATACCAGAGGGACTCCAGATAATGGAGGAGGAGCCTCAGTGGAGCCAGGGAAGTGGTCTAAGGGAAGGGAAAGAATGAAATTCATTAAGGGAATTCTACCATCACCCATGAGTACGTATGAGAATATACCAACATCAATCTTAGTACTCTGTATTGGGGGCATGAAGAGGCTGGGGGGGTACCAAGTGCTGTGTGCATGTATGTTATTGTCAATTTATTTTCATTGTGATGTGAGACTATAATGCACCAATAAAAGCACATTTAAAAAAATGTAATTTTCTTAAGTCACAGATTTCAGTCTGTTTCTTGGGCACAAAATTTTAATAAGTATATCAATATCCAAAAAATAAAACATATCATTAATTGTTCAATTTTCAATTAATTTAACTTTTGCCACGGCCTTGCCTCCTACGGAGTCTGCGTGAACCTACACGCATGACGTGGCAAAAGCTTCAAGGAAGTATGCCCGTAGAAAAAGGTGTCCTGGGTCTTGGAATTCTCACTCCTCTGGAATTATGTCTGTCTCCTGTTTTTGGTGAAATGCTTTCTCAGCACTAGATGGAAAGTTAAGGCTGTAATGCACAGGAT
>PVJS01036881.1:0-20211 GCA_004027185.1 Glis glis | reverse complement strand
AGAGCTGAGGCTGGCCGCAAACCCGGATCCTCCAGTCTCCGCCTCCCAAAGTACTGGGATTACAAGCGTGCGCCACCACGCCCAGCTCCTTTTCATTTTTTAATGAAACAGGGTCTCACTAAGTTGCTGAGGCTGGCCTCCAACCTGGGACCCTCCTGTCTCAGCCTCCCAAGTGCTGGGATTACAGGTGTGCACCACCACACCTGGCTCCCTGGGGCTTTTGATCTGTGGTCTGGTCCTTTACTCATTTGCATACCCTGCTAAGGGTGTCAACAGGCCCAGTGAACACAAGACACTATCTGGTCTCCGGAGCACCAGAGGGACTTATCTGGGCCCACACACCAGCTAGTCTGGTCTGGGCTGCCTCCTGCCTCCCTCTCCCTTCCATTTTGTCCCACCCCAGTTGCATGGTATATCACCTTCCGGCTGGCAAGAGCTTCAGTTGGTGAAAGGTGAGGGCCTTTCAGGTGAAGTCCAGGCACACCCAGTCCAGGGGTTTTGCTCACAAGTCACTTCAGCTGCTGTTTGTGTCGGGTGGCCTACAGCTCTGAGGCCACAGACAGCCCAAACCTGCTTTTTGTCACAGACGGCCATGGAGGCTGCCCGCCAGATGGCTGTGGTAATGCCCTTCATCCCTGAGGCATGCCGGGAGGATGTCCGCAGTCAGGCCAGCGTCCCTTGTCACTCTTCACTTGCTCATCCACAGATTCACAGGTGCCACTAGGTGTCCCCTTACCCCTCTCCTCTCTATGCCTCTTGCTCCCCGCTCAGCTCCAAGATGGCGCCCAAGGCCCACTGCCCATCATGCTGCTGGTTATGAGTAAGACTGGACTAGAGGTTGTAGGTAGCCTCTTTTCTGCATGGAGAATGCAATGGCCTGATGAGCCTATCGCTTCTTTTTCCCAAGGATCTGGAGAGCCCTGATTTCCATGGTCCTTTTCAAGTAGGGGTGATATGAGGACCGTGGCAGTTCTCCACATAACTTCTTAACAAAACAGGTATTTCAAGATCATCTTCAGTTTTACCTAAAGGAGATTGTCTGTTTCTGAGCCTAATTTTGCTAAGTGTAAAGGGCTCATTTTTTAGCGTCCCTCCCTTGTGGAAAAATAAGCAATATTTTTCACAGTACCAAACTTGTGGTTAAAATATACTTCCCTGGCCCCTTTGTGGGGAGGGGAAGGAGACTTCTCCTCATGATCTCTCTCAAAATAAAGCATCCTTCTGTGTCTTGGGGTCTCCTCTGACCCCCGGCCTCCGCCTCCAGCTTTCCCGGGGCTTGATCCCCCATTGCTCGCTCCGGCGCTCTCCTGCCCCCTTTCCATCCCAGGGCTCATGTGTCTGAACTTCAGTGGTTGCTGTTTTACACTTTGCCCTTGGCTGGTCCTTGCCTCTGATCTCTCCACCAAAGTGAAGCAGTTTAAGAAAAGCTTTCATTTGGCCAGGCGTGGTGGCGCACGCTTGTAATCCCAGTACTTTGGGAGGCTGAGACTGGAGGATTCGGGTTCGCGGCCAGCCTCAGCTCTCTCTCTCTCTCTCTCTCTCTCTCTCTCTCTCTCTCTCTCTCCTTAGTGAGGCCCTCCGCAACTTTGTGAGACCCGGTTTCAAAATAAAGTATAAAAAAAAATAGGGCCGGGGATGTAGCGCGGAGGTAGAACACCCCTGTGTTCAATCCCCAGTACCACAAAAAAAAAAGAAAAGAAAAGAAAAGAAAAGCTTTCATTTGTTAAAATGTGTTTTCTCTCTCTTTGAGTCAGGGAAAATCCAAAGAAATTTGAACTGAGGAAAACAAAAAGCATTTCTGGTAGTGAGCAGTTTTGAGACTAATAGTCACATTGTCACTCAGTGTAAATGCAGAGCAGTGAATCAATTGATGTGGACCCCGTGATTTCCCCTTAGCTCTGTGGTCATCAGCATGGCCGTGGCATGAACCTTTAACCAGTGAGGGGGGGTTGCCCCTTCATTACAATCCTTGGCTTTACAGGCAGTGGAAACCCTCAGGAATAACCCTTCTTGGAACACCAGCTATAGGATTTGATGTGCTCAAATATCCATCCCCATCCTTCCCAGTGGTGATGTTGATGTGAACCCCTTTCTAGCTTTTGAGAACTCTCCTTTTACTTTGCCTTTTATTTTTCTTTGGCAGTAAAGCCATGGCTTCGGGAAACTTCCCACTGGAAGGTAATTTGTGAAAACCGTTAAGATGGTATTCAAAAGAAAGGGTCAGACTTGTGCAAACTTTTCACAGAACAAATCGATAAATCTAATGCTAGACAGATAAATGTCTAGCCGGGGCAGAGAGAACATTTTACCTTGGCTAGCCTTGCTCTTCCTTTAGGGGACTCACATTCTTTGTTGCTTTTTTCTAGAAATCCCTTCTTGCTCATCTTTGCCTGTTTACTGAGTATCAAGAGAAATACAGATGATTCTTATTAAGGAAGCACATACCCCAGCCTCTGGGTGCACCAACATAGATTCCCTTGAATTCTTCTAGACTCTTCAGGTTCCACAAGGGCATTTTCCTTAAATCCTACTCAGCCGAGGCTGGAATACTTGCTTACACTGCTTTCTCCCTGAGCTTCTGCAGCTTCTCCGTTCTCTGCTCTCACATACAGCTGTTCCTGCCTAATCTCCTTGTCTGATCCCTGCGTTTGCCTTCACACTGACCATAGGACCTGCTCAGACTCACATTACAGTCTGGATGTATCCCAGAGTTTCTCAACAACAGCACAGTAATTATTTGGGGAGGGTATCCTGAGTATTTTAGGATGTTTATTGTATCCCTGCTCTCTACCTCCTAGATGCTAGTAGTACCCCCCTTGGCCAAGTCATGGCAATGAAAAGTGGATTTCTTAGTGCGCAAAATCCCCTCTGGTTGAGAACCACTGGTTTATCAAAAGTAGAGTTGTTTCTTTAGCTGTTCTCATCAGCACAGTGGGATCTGAATAGGACCCCCCACCCCAGTGGAAGCTGGGTTCTGTTTGTTTGTTTGTTTGTCTAACTGATGAGTCAAGTGCAGACTCCTGATTCATTCCCGGGAAGAAATGGTGTGCCCGTATTTACTTCTTGAAGAGCCTTTTTCAGTGGTTCAGAACGGCCTGTGCATGCGGGGTGATGTGAATTGCAGACTCTGCCTCTGCTGACCTTGGCTTTGAAGCGCTTTGTGCTCTTCCAGAGAAAAGCATCGTGAAAACATGGAGTGTGCATGTGGAAGCATTGTGTGGGAGGCAGGACTGTGTGATGAGTAGGACTCATTGTCCTATGGCCTCCATAGCGTGACATGAAGGGCCCCCAGACACCCTCACCACACATACCTCTTCCCCACAGTGCACATCCCACATACACACCCATCACTGTGGGGTAAAGTCTCCCTGAGTTCAGAGTGGAAATAATCCCAAAAAGGAAAACTATTCTTTATAAAGACCTTACTTTGAATTTAGAACATGCTTTCCACCTCAGTAGGTGCTTGGGAGCACATTTTATTTGATGAAAAGAGGTTGGGAAAGGTATAATGAGACTAGATTCTCAAGAAAACCATCTAGAAGATAGGGAAAGGGAAAAGAGGAGCTGAGAAAATACAACCCATGAGACTAGACTGGACTTATTTTTTTTAAAAAAAAAGCAATATGTATTGAACTCTGACCACGTGCAATATGAAACTGCACACTTAAACTTCAGAGCAGCCTATGGAAGTGAGATACAATTATTCTCCCCACTTTACAGATGAGGAAATTGGGGAACCCCACTTCACAGTTTGCCTACAGCACAGCCATCCTCTGTTAAAGATCCAAGACTGCCTGATTAGATTAAAACTTATGCTAACTCATAATTGACTCATGTTGCCCCTGTGTCTTACCAACAGTAAAAGGGCAACAATTTGCAACATGTTGAAAATCATTACTAGTAACACCAGTGAAACCTAGCTCAGAGTCACCTGGGGGCCCAGAGACTTGGACATGCCACAATTCTTGGTGGCTAGAAAAGTGAGAAAGGCACCTCACCCTCCAAAATTGAGTCAGACTCCCAAGCAAGGCCCTGGTAGACACAGCTGTGCATTGTGCTTCTCAGAGGCCCTCAATGGGCAGCTCTGCCTCGCCTCCATTTACACAGAGTGCCCTGGTGGACCCTGGATGAGAATAATATTTGAGACAGACAGCAGGCTTTGTTCTGCCTCCCCAAGGCACCTGTGAGAACCTTCTCCAGCCTGAGGCCACCTACAAATGAGCCCCACATTGACCTGTCTGCCAGCTGACTGGCTCTATGTAGATGTGCGGAATTCCAGCTGGGCCCAGGAGTGCCTCTCCCACAATTGCCACTACACCTACCCCATGCTGTTTGAAGACGAGTGGCTGGAATTTCTAGAAAGCCCCAGTTAGAAGGCAAAGATATACAGCTTTTGCTTTATTACAGGTATTGTTGCAAAGAACCAGATTAAGGGCAGTAACCTCACTCCCTCAGCTTAGGAGAAACTGCCTGTATACAGTCCAGCCAACATTCTGATCTTTTCAACATGGTCCTGCACATGCAGCATTTATGCTCATAGCTCCGCTTGCTCAGTGAGGCAGAAGTGAAATAAGAGAGGCTATCTCCTCGTTGCTACCTTACTGCCAACAGTTCATTTCTACCCAGGGTCTTCATTTTGGGGGTTAGGTATATGAAGATTTACAATAGAGTAACTCTCTGTTGTTTGCTGTGCCTGGCTTCTGATTACAGTAGGCCTGCAAGTCCTCCATGATTCTTCCTGCATAACCTGACCCAATTTCCCTGGGCCACGCGCATCACCTCAGAGTGCCCTCAGAGAGCTGCTCCCTGCGATTTGTAATGTTTACTGACATTTCCTTTTTCTTTTTTTCTCCACAGTGTGGCAAAGGAGCAGAAAACTTTGACAAGTTCTTCACACGAGGGCAACCTGTCTTAACGCCGCCGGATCAGCTGGTCATTGCTAACATAGACCAGTCCGATTTTGAAGGGTTCTCGTATGTCAACCCCCAGTTTGTGCACCCAATCTTACAGAGTTCAGTATGAAACTCACCAATGAGAGCAAACACCTCCCCAGCCCTTCCCCCCAGCAGTGGGAAACAATCCTTAACCCTAAAATTTTAAGGCCATGGCCTTGTGTCTTGTTCCACATGGAGGCCTGAAAATTGTAGGGTCGTTAGTCTACATGTCATCAACTTTTCAGGGTCTCTCTCTTACAACCAAGAATATTATCTTAGTGGAAGATGACATAATGTACAGTGTCCAGGTTAATTATGTAGAAGTCACATCTGGCTGTAGGTTAACCCTTTCTAGAAAGCAAACAGACTCCTGCCCCCTTTTTTGGTACGACTTGATATATTCTCCCGAGCCTCCATCTGTGGATTTTTACCACCAGGATCCCCCAACCAGAAATGGTAGAGTGAACTGCCTCAGCCCAAATAGGCTGGAAACATCTCTATCCAAGATGTCTTTGGAATGAAAGAATGGGGAGCCCGTAGAGTGAGCAAAGAAGGATTGAGGGTGGGAGAGGCTGCAAGATATCCACCGCTTCTGTTCTCTGCCTCGATGGAAACAGTCCCTAGAATCTGAGAGACCAGGATGAACCCAATCACTGTCCCTAAACTTCATAACCCAACCATAGTCCAGAGGTTTAAGAAAGACAACTTCAGATGAGTGTTGGGTGAATTTATCATCTGTTACCCCACTTGGTTGATAACTATCTGCATACTTGCATTCTTTTTAAGAGGCCAAATTGACAAAGGACTTTGTTAAACAAGCATGTGAAATCATTTCAGATCAAGGATAAACCAGTATGTATGTATGTTCATTTTAATCTCTGGGAGATTACTCTTCGATCCAGGGTGCCATCAGTAATCATGCCACTACTTATGAGTGTTGTTAGCCAACCTCCCCACCAATATTTTGCTGCCTATGTTGTCACCCTTCCTGAGAAGCTGAAGTGTACGCCCCATCCCCTTTTGTACTTATTTATTTGATAGGCTGCAGTGTCGTTTATGGAAGTACGATGTACAGTAACTTAATCAAGTGTCGACTCTAGCATCAATCCCTACTTATTGGTTTTCCTGCCTTCTCTAGCCCTTGACCTTCACTTAGGGATGAAAACCAATATGGTTTTTGGTTCCCATTTCCAGTTCCTGTTGAATGACACACCTGGAGCTGTAGATTCAGTACACCTGGATGCTTATCAGCTCAAAGATGTTTTCTTGCTAGAAGGATTTTAATATGTTTTGCAAATGCATCATGCAATGGATTTTGCATGTTTATAATAAACCTTAATAAGTGAATCTATATTATTGATATAATCGTATCAACTATAAAGAGAGTATTATTATAATTTTATAAGACACAATTGTGTTATATTTGTGAAGGTTCATGTTTCTAATCTTTTATGATTAAGTTTTAGCTTACTTCCTTAATGCTGTGCTTTCTCCCCTCTCCTTCCACCTCCCCATCCCCGCACATTGGCACTGTATCTGACATATTAATTTTTTAATGTAGATCTGATTTCAAAAATGAATGGCTACTTTACATGTTTAATTAGGCTTTTACTATATATGTGTGTATATATATGTATATATATATTTGATTCTACCTGCAAACCAAAATTTTGTGGGGATTATTTTTGAGATGAGACTCTGTCTTAGCTTCTTAATGTCACCTTCAGTTCAGGTTCTTCCACCATTCTTCCTCATGGGGACAGTGCAAAATGTTTGAATCCAGTATGTCTGGTATGTCTGTGCACATGTTGCGTTGTCACAGTACCTGGGCTGAAGTAAGTGTGTGTGTGTGTGTGTGTGTGTGTGTGTGTGTGTGTGTGTGTGGTGTTGTTGTTATTACTCTCAGCCTGTGACTGTTGGAGAACCTAGGGATGGGAGGGATGGGACGACTCCCTTCTTGTTGTGTACCTGGACACACCAGAAGCATGCAGTCTATCTTGCTGCCTCAAATGACCCACTATTTGCTCTAGCACATACAAATTTCATGAGATAAATAGCATGTCAGCCCCTGAGCACAGGCATCCCCTGCCTCTACCAGCACACCCTTTTGAGAGGTTGCACATTTTCTTCCAGCTGTTGCTAGAATTGGCCATTCCAGTCTTGTGAAGGTACCTCTTTGGCAAGACCCCCTCCCAATTCAAGGTCCTCAGAAGAGCCAGGCTTCTGAAGCATGAAGAACAAGTCAACATGAAAGTAACTATTGGTCCATATAGCAAGCAGCTTTACTTCCTCCCCAAAGCATTGCCCGGCTGAGCTCTCCTCATTTTTACTCTCTAGATATTTGCCTGAAGTTCACATAATACACAATCACCAAGGGTCTTTGAGGTGAGAGGCCTAGGCTGTGCTGGAAGAGCCCTGATTGGAGGGAGAGATGGAGTAGAGAATGGGCCAGTCCAGGAAAGAGCAATCTTCTCTCTTTATGGACTCTAAACTTCAAAACTTGAACAGGGTGCTCAGTTGTTGACCCATGAAGACCTGCTGGTCAGTGCACATTCTGGGGACATGTCCTCATCAGGATGTCACGTTTGATCTGATGGAAAAGGAAATGGCTTATAGAAAGAGCCTAGGAGAGAGCTAGGCATGGTGACACACACCTGTAATCCCAGTACTTGGGAGGCTGAGCCAGGAAGATTGCAGGTTTGAGGCCAGCCTCAGCAACTTAGTGAGACTGTGTCTCAAAATAAAAAGGGCTTGGGGTGTTGCCCAGTGGGAGAGCACCATGGGTTCAATGCCCAGCACCACGAAAACAAACACCCCCAAAAAACCCCTAGGAGTCAAAAGGGCAAGTCTCCCCTCTGGCCCCAGGTGGAGTAGCAACAGGGTTGCTCTCCAGGTGAACCCCATGAGATGAAGAAAGCCCCAGACAGGAACGCGTGGGTTCAGGGACCAGTGGCCCAAGAGGCCTGCTTGTTTTAAGCAGACAGTAGGCTTGAGCTTTCCCTCAATCGGCCAACATAGTTCCAAATATTCTTACTCCTCCAGGAAACATATTCAGCCTCTCTCTGGTTTGTGTCCTTAAAGAATGTGTGACACTTTTCAAAGAAAGGACCCTGACCATGGGCTCAGCACTCTGCCTAAGGGACAGAACACTGGAGAACAAACTGGGGGGGGGTAAAAAATCAGGGCCCCAGAAAGTGTTCATGATGTACCTAACCTGCTTTACATGTTGCTGAGTATTGAATTTAGATGAAGGCTAATGCTTTACCGATCTGAGCAACCCAGGACAGGTATTGCTGAGAGAATAACTCATGTGGATAACCATTAGCAACTGTTATCCACAGAATCAATTTGTGCAATTTTATGCCATTATCCCACTTCACGGGCCTTGTGTGAAATGCAAGGGTGAGGAAAGGGCCGTGATTTGGACTTCAGCAGCCATGTTGGAGGCTGGCAGCAGGAGGGTGCCTTGATGGGTCCAGTCCCTGGGGGACTCTTAGAAAGAACCTGAGCACAGCCTGTATTCCCAGGGCCTGTGGAGGAGAATATAGCTCAAACTAAGTCTCTGCAGGACCCATCGTTCTGTGACCCCGAAGGGCCATTCAAATTGTTTTGTATTATTTCCCCTTGGAAGATGGCCACTGTTCGATGGCAGACCTTCCTTCTGCAGCTACAGGCCAGTAGGCTGGAAGCCCGGCTTTGGCATCACGTCTTAAGTCCCCCTGGTGCTTGGTTTGAATGGAAAGAGCTGCCAGGTGCAGCCTCAGAGGTTAATGGGAGGCCCACGGGGCAGGAACTAATTCAAAATGTGGATAGGAAACCCCAGGAACCAAAGTGATTGCTCTCACCACGTCCTCTTCTCTTTTAACCCTGTGGCCTAGTTTGAGCTAATGCAGACTCGCTCTTCTGCCTTTTCTTACGGGATGCATTAGGATGGTTTTTTGGACATTTTGGTAGAAAATCAGGGGGTCGAGAGCTCCCTGGAAGCTTGGCCTGGGATGGCTGGTTGAAAGATGATCATAGACCAAGATCCAAGCCACCCAGCCAAGGATGGCCGGTCACCTCTGTGAGCTAAAGTCCTTTACAGAACATAGAGACTTGCTGAAGTGAGAAACCTGTCATTGACATGCCCAGAAGGGAGAGATGTGGAGGCTGAAGTGGGCAGGGGTTAGGGGAGAGCAGGGCTTGAGCGCATCTGGAAAGAGGCTTGCGGGAGGAGGGAGGAGCTGCAGCCTGTCGGAGGCCCTGGGTGCCAATGGAAGTCACTGTCTGCTGGTCTTCAAGAGTGTTTTTGTGTGAGTCTGTCCCTTCTCACAAAACCTCCCCCAAATGCCAACAATGCCCCTCTCCCCTTCCCACCTCAGGAGAGCTCACAATCCTCTGGGCAGAGCCAGCCCCTGCAGCCCACCCTGGAACCACTTTTTCCTCTGGCTTCCTGCCGACTGTCATGGCAGCGGAGGAGGTGAGGATGGATGACGGGGAGTCATGGGAGCAACTCACACCGCAGCTCCCACCAGCTTCCGCTTAGCGGGAGAAATTGGAGGGTTTTGTTTTTCTTTTCTTCTTTCCTTGTTTTTTTTTTGTTTTTTTTTTTTTGGCTGGGTTTGTTTTCTCCACACTGAAGTGGGGGAAGTGAGAGTCTTATGTTTTTAAGGTGACACCACCTGACAGTCATTTTCTCACTTTGATCTTACGAAGTCACCTATTTCTTGTGTGTACATATTACACCGCTTCCTGCCGCTTGAAAACCCTGCAGGGCAGGAGCGCCTGCTTCCCGGCCCAGCACACGAATCAATCTGCTCTTGAAATGGGTGCTGAGCCAAGAGCCCAAAAGGACGGTGTCCCTGAGGGCTACAGGGACAGTGACAGGCATGGTGGCGATAAGGGAGAAGGGTCCTCCGGTTATTAGTGGCTACATGCTCATTTGACATGGAGTAGGGGGAAATATTTTAAAAACCATTTTCCTTGAGCTGCTTAGGCTACAGTTTATGAAATACACTGAAAGTCAACTTCATGTCAAGTCCCTTTTAAGCCAACACAGCAAACCGAGGGAATACTGTATATTTCTGTTCTCAGAAAAATCCAGAGAATTGGGAAAGGTTAGCTGAGTTATGGATGAAGGCAACCATCTAGAAATGATGCCAATCATGATTCTATTCATTCTATGATGTTGGGATGCTGGGAGGGTCTAACAGGGCTTTGGTCCCTATGCCTCTCATCTGTGTAGGTTACACTCGGTTATCAACAGCCTTACAATGACCCTGTGCTAAAGCCCACCTGTTCCAAAGACTTTTTTTAACCTGAAAGAAGAAATTAATTTGATAATTTCAGTAGAACAACTGAATCCACTGGGCTATTTGTACTTTTTTATAGAAAAATTTAATAAGTCAATTCTTATGAAAATTAGTTTTTGAAATAAAGCTACTGATGATTTCATAAATTTCCAGTTACTTGGAGCCTGTGGGGCAAACAGCTGGGTCCACTAGAGCGCCCCTGTCCTGCATTCCCACCGCAGGATTTTCCCACGCCAGTGGGTGTGACACCCACGTTAGAATGACTGCATGTTCAGGCGGAACTTAGTGGCAGGCTGATGTTCTCTGCTTTTAGTAGACACTGGAGACTAAAGGGTTCAGAAATGTTCTGACGGTAGGAAAAGTGTCTATTGTTCCCCTTCCAAATGCAGCCCTAGGATAGCATTCCTGGGGACTCCAGGACCCCTCTCTTTGCTCTTTGAGGCTCCATGAGCACCTTTTGGCAGGAGGAAGGGGACACTTCCTCAGCTCTGTAGCCAGTCCTCTCTAGTCCCCAGGTCTCTCACATTTGGTGAAAATTCAGAGATGGCCTATAAGGATGTTTGCCCGTTGGGCAATTCAGAAACACTTTAATATTCCAGGAAATGAGAGGCAGAGGCAGAGGGGCCTGCTCGCATCTGTTTCGCAGTTTTGCATATGTGAATAGACAGAACCCTACTTTTCAGAAAATAGGCATGCGGTCTACTTTCTAAGAACCTGATTTTCTAAACTAAGACAAAAGGCGGCTTGGCATTTTCTGATTCAATGACGGTGTCTTTGACTCCTCTGCTTAACTTTAGAAGCATCTCTTCCTGCAATTGTAGATTTTTGTCGATGTACTTTCTGGAAGACTGTGATTCTTTTCTTAAGGGGTTTTGTGGACTATTCAAAATGATCCATGAAGGCAGTTACTATTTTGAGACTAAAGGTTTTCTAAAAATTAACCTCATACCCTTAATTGTGGGATCTTTCCGAGTATCTTTTATAGACTGTCAGAAACATTTGAAATTGCTTTTCCTACATGATTGTGTGTGTGTGTGTGTGTGTGTGTGTGTGTGTGTGTGTGTGTGTGAAGGCCACTCCATGTTTAAATCATTAGTTGAAAATCATCATTTATACCCTGAATCTGTGTGGAGGAAGAAATGGAGGTTGAGGGTTTTCCTTCTTTCTAAGCACCTACCGATAGGATAGAGGCCATTCAACTGTCAAATAACGCTCGGTTATCTAGCAGGTGGAATGGATGTATAGATTGCTGCATCGCTCCCCTCGATTTGTATAACCTCTAATCTTTGCATGATATGCTTTGTTAGATACATTAATTGTAGTTTGGAAGCAAGCGTGTATGAATAAAGATAACGATCGTTCCTCCGCGTGCTCCGTCTCATTTACTTCCCCTTGTGACACGGCGCTTCGCTTCCCTCAAGTGTTGGTCTAATAGCATTTGACTCTGGGCACATTCCACAGAACACTTTTATCTTTTCACCTGTTTCAGGCATGGCTCTCCATTTAAAGTCACTTGGTTTTTTCCTTAAAATACCGCACGCTTTGTTTGAATCGAAGCCCAAACAGTGACTGGGATAGAATAGTGGCAGATCCTTCATTCATTCACTTATCAACCATTCGCCAAACACCTGCTCTGGGCCAGGTGTCTTGCAGGCCCAGGGGATCCAGGGGAGGAAAAGACTGGTCTGGACCCTGCCTGCATGGGGCCTATATCCTTGCACACCACCCAAACTGCAGGCCAACACGCAGGAACTGATAAGAAAATCGTCCAAGGATGAATGGTCTCCTTCCACAGGAATGGAGGCTTCCAGAAGGAATTCAAGCCCAAATCTTGGGAATTTTTCTCCAGAAATACATATGTCTCACACATCTTGTTGCCCACTCTCTGGATTCAGCTTCAGGACCCGTGGCCACTGTTAGACCCAGACCTTCATCCTTGTTGCTGCATGGGTGGAAATTTTTAAATATGGAACATTTAGAAATGCCTCATGTTTTAAATTTTAATTTTAATGAGAGATTAGCCTCAAAGAGAAATGTGTGTGTGTGTGTGTGTGTGTGTGTGTGTGTGTGTTGCTAAGGATTGAACCAAGTGACATTCTACCTCCGATTTACACCCCGACCCTATTTTTTTAATTTGGAAACAGGGTCTCACTAGGTTTCTGAGAGCCTTGCTAAACTGCTGAGCTTGGCTTGGAGCCTGCTATCCTCCTGTCTCAGCCTCCTGAGTACTGGGATTACAGATGTGCACCACCAGACCCAGCTCTCAGGGAATTTTAAAGAACAACAAAAAACAATTTCTAAAAGCCAAGGATTAGCCTTGGTGACATTGGTCTTTGCTCATTTCCTTCTTTGGGGACACTCTTCCTCACACTCATAGCTTCATCCCACTGCCTCCCACCTCCCTCTGCACCCGCAGCCCCTAATCATACAGTCCCCAGCCCGGGACTGCCCCTCCCAACACACCCTGCATCCATACTGCCTGCCCTGTCTCCCGTTGCTCAGGCCTCACTCCCCGCCCACTGAGTAGACTTGCCCAGGGCTAGCATCCCCTGGGTTGGTGGTCCATCCCTGAGCTCTGGAGTCACGCCTAATCTCCTGAACTTCAGGGTCTTCCGGCTGCCTATGCAAGGGCCAGGGGGAGGATATTTGGGAGAATGGCAAAGGGCACTTTCAAAGCCTGCCAAGCAGGGGAGGGGGTGTCTCTGGCTCCTGGGCTGGTCTTGAACTTCACATGTAAGCTGGGCACGGCAGCATACACCTGCAGTCTCAGTTGGGAGGCTGAGACAGGAGGATCACAGGTTCAAAGCCAGCCTCGGCAACTTAGGCCCTCAGCAACTTAATGAGACCCTCAGCAACTTAGTGAGACCCTGTTTGAAGATTTAAAAAAGGGCTGGGGGTGTAGCTCAGAGGTAGAATGACACTGGGTTCAACCCCTTGTACAAAGGGGAAAAAACAGTACATGTATGCGTAGATTATGGTTATTCCCAGAGGAGCTGTAGGACGAAGAGTGGCTTACGATGGCTTTTTAGCACACCCGTGGCTTCCAGAAGCATGCTGTTTCCGTTTACTTCACTCTTACTGCAGTGCAGGTTGGAGCACTGGGGCTCGGCCTGCACAGAGCAGCGTCCTCAGAGCCGCAGTGGCTGCGAGGCCTGAGCCCGTCCCGCAAGGCGACTCGGGCGGCCTCAGAGGCACAGACAACATCAATGCGGCTGGCCCGCCCAGCCCCACAGAAGCCATGGAGACCATCTGAGCACCTGGTGGCGGACAGTCGTCCTTCCAGGGGTGCCATGCGCCCCCCCAGAGCAGAAGCTCAGAAGCCGATCTTGCCATCCAGTAGAGAGTGGTCTCTCCCTCCCACACCCGCCTGCCCGCGAACACCCAGTGCGCTGCAGTGTGAGTCCACTCTAAATCAGGGGCCATGTTGTCCCCCAGGGGCCATTAGGTGATGTCTGGAGAGATTTGGGGTCGATACAGCCAGGGAGGCTCCACTGGCATCAGGTAGGAGGAGACTGGGGACATTGCTAATCATCCTACAGTGCCCAGGACGCCCCACAACAAAGCATTAGCTCACCCAAAATGCCCGTGCTGCGATGCAGAACCCGGTTCTGAAACGTACTCTGAGTCCTTCCGCTTGGCTCCATCTGCCCTGTTCTCCCCGCCCGGTCTCGCTGAGGTCTCCCTTGATCGCCCACGGTCCTCCCTGCACAGCGGCCAGCAGGGTCTTGTTGAGCAGGTCCCTGCCCTGCTTCAAGCCCCTGATTTCCCATCGCACAGCCCCACCGCCCGCCAGCCTCACCTCACCCCTGCTCTCGGCACTAGTGGTTCGGAGGCGGAGCACAGAAACCCATGTGTGTGACTCTTCCCCACCAGAGGAGCCAGCTTGCCCGTCCCAGTCACTGCTGGGTCCCAGCAACTACAGCGGGGCTGGCACGTCGCAGGGGCTCAGAAGAATGTTTGCCAAACGGATTCCGAGAACGCTGAGAGCCTCGCCAGAGGTTGCACAAACCATTCCCAAGCCATGGTAGTCACGAGCTAAGGAGGCAAGATGTACACACGAGGACACTCCAAGGATAAGCTGACGCCTCAGGCAGCCACGTTCTCCATCTCTGTCCTTCAGCCCAGAATCTAGAGACGATGTGACGTCCCCATGGGTTACACTTGAGTGGCTGTGTAACACCCTGAGCCTTTTCTCCTGCCTGTTGTGCGCTCTGGGAGTGCAACTGTGGTTCAGTTACGATGCTCACGCACAGAGGCCAAGGCCATCGGTGTTCACACTCTGTCCCCGTCCTGAGCGCGTGCGTGGCAGGGAGCGGGGCGTTGCCTGTGGAGGGGTGCAGGAAGGGCTTTGGGCCCTAACAAAGCAGAACTGGATGTCTCCCCGGGGTTGTTTTTTTAAGAGCTAATTCAATAACTATATTCCAGGCAGGTCTATTGTAGGCCTGAGCAAAGAAAATAGAATGTCGAGAGGAAGGGAAGGGCTAGACGTGGGCTCAAGGACTCAACAGACACAGATGACAATGGCAAGATCCAAAAGGCAAAGCAGGTGCATATAGCAGTTCTATATGCACTTCTAAGTATTCTCAGGGGCCAGGCAGCCTCCCGGTTATTCACATGCATTTATTCCAAGCCCACAGTGACCACCCCAGGCAGAACGATTTACCTCACTCATTTTACAGAAGGGGAAACAGAAGTCCCGACCAGTTAAATAACAACACCCGCAGGAGCAAACTGAGCTGACTGTAAGAGCAGAAATGTGAGCTGTGTCAGTGCCTCTGGAGGTGGAGGCAGGGAGGCTGTAGTCAGATGGAGGAGAGGCTGGAAAGAGGAGGCCATGTGCGAGCAGAAACCAGCAAACAGTCGGGAGAGGAAGGGCTCGTGTTCATCCGGCATCTAATGCATAATCGGAACATAATCATCTCATTAAACCCTCGTGGCACCTCCACGGGACACGGGTCACTGTTCACATCTTACAGATGAGAGAACTAAGACCCAAGATAATTAGTCAGCTACTGGATACTTAACAGTGAGACTGGGCACCAGGTTCTCTGATCTGACCCTGGCCTGCTCAGAGGATCAAAGATGTAGCCGTGAAGCCGGGCGTGGTGGCGCACGATTGTAATCCCAGTACTTGGGAGGCTGAGACAGGAGGATTGCAGGTTCCTGGCCAGCCTCAGCTACTTAGTGAGGCCCTCCGCAACTTAGTGAGACCCTGTTTCAAAATAAAGAATAAAGGATAGGGCTGGGGGTGTAGCTCAGAGGTAGAATGCCCCTGGGTTCAATCCCCAGTACCGCAAAAAAAAGATGCAGCCATGGGTGGGGGTGGGGGTCCAGAGCCTTCCTGGGGGCCCTGTCTCCTTTTGTGGCTTCCAGAAGCCTCTCTCCCACCTTCACCCTCCATCGCCTGACTTTTTTTTTTCCTTTTGGCACTCTCTGGGCGTGGGAGGAGAGAGAAAAATAGCAGCACAGTTCTCAGAACCCAGCAGGTACCCTGCAGCCGCCCCCACCTGACTCGCCAGGGCCAGGGAGGAGAGATGCAGCTGCAGGAACAGCGGCTGGTCACCCTCCGCCCCAGGGCGGCCCTGGAATCCAGACGCCCCTGCCCTGGAGTGAAGCTACCCGGAGCCGGCATCATCGGGTGGGTAGGAAATCAAAACAGTGGACTCTTGATCAATGGCTAGATTCCGCTCCAGAGATGATACAGATGTTAAAACACAGAAACAAAAGGGGGCAGAGACTATATTTGTGTGTGTGTGTGTGTGTGTGTGTGTGTGTGTGTGTGTGTGTGGTACTGGGGATTGAACCCAGAGATATTCCACCTCTGAGCTACACCTCCAGTCCTATTTTATTTTTATTTTGAAACAGGGTCTCGCTAGGTTGCTGAGAGTCTCACTACTTGCTGAGGTTGTCCTCGAACCTGTGATCCTCCTGCCTCAGCCTCCCAAGTACTGGGAATGGGTTGTTTCAAAGTTCACACACATACATCCTACATGTTTGCATACAGAGTTAATAGTTACCATGCATATTAGTTGTCTATTGCTGTATAACAAATTATTCCAACATTTAGCAACTTCAAAGAACAAACACAGCTGGGCGTGGTGGTGCACGCTTGTAATCCCAGTCCTTGGGGAGAATGAGACAGGAGGATCGCAGGTTCGCGGCCAGCCTCAGCTACTTAGTGAGACCCTGTTTCAAAATAAAGAATAAAGGATAGGGCTGGGGGTGGAGCTCAGAGGTAGAATGCCCCTGGGTTCAACCTCCAGTACTGAAAAAAAAAGAACAAACACCTGTTATCTCACAGTTTCTGTGGTCAGGACCTGGTAGTGGCTCAGCAGAGTGGACTGGCTCAGCATCCTGCATGGGGTCCCCAGGAAGATATTCTTGCTCCCAAAGCATTCCAATGAGTCTTACTATGGCTTTGTAGCTTTTCTTTTATAGTGTGTGCGTGTGTGTGTGTGTGTGTGTGTGTACACCCAGGGGTATTCTACCTCTGAGCTACACCCCCAGACCTTTTTATTTTGAAACAGGGTTTCACTAAGTGTTGCCGAGGCTGGCCTCAAACCTGTGATCCTCTGGTCTCAGCTTCCCAAGTACTGGGATTACAGGTCTGCGCCACCACGCCTGGCTTCTTTTATACTTTTAATTAAGCATTTCCTATTATGATGAAAGTCAAGACAAAATAATGAAATTCACCCATCACACAAGCCAGACAGTCACTGATAACATTTCACTCTATTTCTTTTCTTCTGCGCACATCATCCTACACTGCAGAGGCACATAGAATGCACTATCTGTATCCTCTATCCTGCTTTTTCATGTATATGTATTTTCATATATACATAATGTTGCATTCAAACCTGAGTATTTATTCCTCTGGTATTTTCAGATTTTCTTCAAGTCGTTAAGAATTCTTTGGCGATTTTAAGTGGCTTCTATCCATTATGCAGGATGCCAACATTTTCTTACTAATTCCCTTGTTATTGAATGTTTAGGATTTTCCAGTTTTTTAATTATTTTACTATTATTTTTTGGCACTGGGGATTGAACACAGGGGCATTCTACCTCTGAGCTACACCCCCAGCCCTAGTTTTTATTCTTTATTTGGAAACAGGGTCTCACTAAGTTGCGGAGGGCTTCACTAAGTAGCTGAGGCTGGCTGCGAACCCGGATCCTTCAGTCTCAGCCTCCCAAGTACTGAGATTACAAGCGTGCACCACCACGCCTGGCATTTTATTATTATTATTATCACAATTCAGTGATGAATTTGGTGACAGCTTTTGAATGCACCTTATTTCCTCAGCTGGATTCCCAGAAAGAAGACTGAGCATTTGGGGAGAGATTGTTGGTACTTATTTCCTGTTTCACTTCTTGAAATCTTACTTTCCATGGTAGCCTTTTCTTACTCTCAGATAAGCTAGTAATTAGTGTTTCTTTTCAATGGCATGCTGTTCTTAGATGGTTTGTGGTCAAGTGCCTTCATTCAGTCATTCAACGAACACTCAACTAACATACTGGGTACCAGGACTGGGTTGCATATCAGGGATGTAATGATCCCCAGAACACTTTTGCTTTTTGCCTCTTTCTATAGAATTTGAAATGACTTGCAAGGAAAACACTTGAAATAAATAATTATGTAGTAATTGAATGTCAAGACCAAAGACAAAAAATATATGTTATTCATTAGAGTCAATAAAATTACTGTCATTGATGCTCAGAATTGGCTTGTGTATCATCCCTCAAGAGAAGGGGGACAATGAAACACCATGTCCCTGACTGTCCTCTTTCTGTTGCCAAAAACCTGCCCAGGTTAAGGGAATAACGGAGCAAGCCTGGGCCAGGAAGTCCATGCCCATATTATCTTGAAGGCCACTGGCTTTCTCTCAGGCACACCGGGAACTGGGGCAAGCGAGCGTTGTCTGCAGGACGCTCCTTTCTTGCACGTGCTCCAGGACAGTCGCTCCTTGGGATGCTGGTCATGCAAGCTGACTAAGCAAGCGGCTGCTGCTGATGGCACCGCTTCTACAGTCTCGCACATGAAACCATCTCTAAGTAGAGACGGACGCAGAACGGAGCACACTGTGGAAAGGATCCTTGTCACTCCTCCGGCCAGCTGCCCCTGGACGATGGACCATGAGGGACAGAGGTGCTATCTGTCAGCCTGTCGCCACTGAACTCTTCTTGGAGCAGCCTCTGGTCTCTTCTAAGCTTTCCCCAATAAATTATATGTCTGGCACACTGTCTCGGAGCACTTTCTTTTTTTTTTTTTTTTTTGCGGTACCGGGGATTGAACCCAGGGGCGTTCTACCTCCGCGCTACACCCCCGGCCCTATTTTTTATACTTTATTTTGAAACCAGGTCTCACTAAGTTGCAGAGGGCCTCACTAAGGAGAGAGAGAGAGGGAGAGAGAGAAAGAGAGAGAGAGAGAGAGACAGGGAGAGAGAGAGCGAGAGAGCTGAGGCTGGCCGCGAACCCGGATCCTCCGGTCTCTGCCTCCCAAAGTACTGGGATTACAAGCGTGCGCCACCATGCCTGGCTCGGAGCACTTTCTTTGGCTTCTCTGCCACCCGCCCCACTGCCCTGGCACAACTGGGCTGCAGATGTGACAGCTTTGCATTTCCTAACAGCCAAAAAAAAAATTTTTTTTTGAGAACCACAATGATCAGTTATATGGTTCTCAAGAAAAGCCTTTCCGAGCACTAAATTCCAAAAAAAATTCTCGGGTATAATTTCCATTGAAGAGACGGGATACAGTAGCAAATTTCACACGGCCTTTCTTTGGCTATCTGCATCAACTAATGGGCAGAATATTGAAATGCAGTTTCATGGGAGTGATCGATGGAGAAGCTGAACCCAGCGTGCAGGAAAGGAGCCAATGATGTGGCCCGACTCAGTCCAAGAAACGAATTTAAAATTCCTGGAGGAAAAAGAACAATGAGACGCCATGTTTTATCTGTCGACTTGGCAAAGGTTAAAAGCTTTCTTTATAGATTAAAGCCCGATTTTGGCAAGAGCTAGGGAAGCCGGCCCTCTCCTACCCTGTGGGTGGGAATATAAATTGGTGCAATATTTTTGGAGCGCAATTTGGAGCTATGTGACAAGAGTCTTCAAAATGTGCTTGCACACAGCACTGCTGCTTCGGGAAAAATTTTTTTTTTCCTAAGGAAATAACCAAAATTGCACACAAAGACTTAGGTATTGGGAGTTTTCTCTGCTCAGACTCTCTGGGTTGCAGTTAACACAGATGGATCCAGCCAGGGGCTGGCGCTGGAAATCTCTGGAAGTTATAGCCACTCAAGCTTCTCAGCTTTGTTCTCTTTCTAAATTTTTTATATTTAATGTGTGTGTGTGTGTGTGTGTGTGTGTGTGTAAGGTAATGGGGATTGAACCCAGGGGAGTTCTACCTCTGAGCTACACCCTCAGCCCTACTTTATTTTTTTTTTTGTTTTGAAACAACGTCTTGCTAAATAGCTGAGGCTGGTCTCGAACCTGCGATCCTCCTGTCTCAGCCTCCCAAGTACTGGGATTCCAGGCAGGTACCACCACACCTGGCTATTTTGAAATAATGCGAGACTCCAAAGAATTTGCAAAAATAGTACAGACTGTTCCTGTAGACTCTTCAGCCAGCTTTCCGCAGTGACGATCTCTTACATAACCCCCACACCTTAGCAGGACCAGGACGTCGACACAGAGCGACATCAACACAGAGTGACGCTACTAACCAAACTGCAGACTTTGCTGGGACAAAAAATACAAAAAACGTTTTACACGTCACCAGTGTTTACGTGCGTTCATTGTGTGCCTCTGTCACTATGAAATTCTATCATATGTAAAGACTCATGTGTTCACCACGGCAATCAAGATTAGGAACTGTCTATCCAGAAAGAAACTCACTGTGGCTGGTCCTTCCTGGTCACACCCTACCCCACCATCGCCCGGGCAGCCCCGGTCTGTTCTTTTTTTTTTTTTTTTTTCGGTACCGGGGATT
>PVJS01036880.1:0-20195 GCA_004027185.1 Glis glis | reverse complement strand
AGCAGCAGCCAGGCATGGTGGTGCACACTTGTAATCCCAGTATTTTGGGAGGCGGAGACCAGAGGATCAGGGTTCGCGGCCAGCCTCAGCTCCTCAGCTCTCTCTCTCTACTTAGGCCCTCTGCAACTTCGTGAGACCCGGTTTCAAAATAAAGTATAAAAAATAGGGCCGGGGGTGTAGCGCAGAGGTAGAACGCCCCTGGGTTCAATCCCCGGTACCGCAAAAAAAAAAAAAAAGAAGAAGAAGAAGGAGGAGGAGGAGGAGGAGGAGGAGGAGGACGTGGTGGTACACATCTGTAATCCCAGAGGTTGAAATAGGAGGATCACAGGTTCAAGATCAGCCTCAGCAATTTAGAAAAGTCCTCAGCAACTTTCAGTGAGTCTTGAAGAAGACGAAGAAGAAGAAGGAGAAGGAGAAGGAGGAGGAGGAGGAGGAGGAGGAGGAGGAGGAGGAGGAGGAGAAGGAGGGGGAGAAGGGCATGGTGGTACACACCTGTAATCTCAGTACTTGGAAGGTTGAGACAGGAGGCTCAAATCCAGCCTCAGTAATTTAGCAAGACCCTATTTACAAACAAAAAATAAAATATAGTTGGGTGTGTAGCTCGGAGGTACAATGTCCCTGGATTCAGTCCCCAGAACAACAATAAAATAAAATAGGACTGGAGGTGTAGCTCAGAGGTAGAATGCTCCTGGGTTCAATTCTCAGTATCACAATAAAATAAAATAAAAGGTACCCAATGGGAGGGCATCAAAATGTATTTCAAATATGAAAAAATATATACTATGAATTAAAAGATCTGAATCCACTTTTAGTTTTTACTGGCTCTGATTAAGCAGGCTGCTTTATCTCCATATCATTTTGCATCAATCTAAAATGACCAAGCACCAAGAACCACCTTACCCACCTCAAAGAGTTGCTGTGAAGATCAAGTAAGAAAATGCACCTCCAGTTCTTTGAAAGTTTTAAGTCACCAAAGTATACAAGAGTTAAAACATTACGCTTGTGGTAGGTGACACGCAAGATAGCCCCGATGACCTGCACTGCCCTCTACCTATTTCCTTGTGTCAATTCCTTTTCTCTTTGAGTGTGGGCTGGATGTATTCATTCATTCCTGTCTTATAAATAGAGTATGGCAGAAGTGATGGTAAGTAACTTATGAGATTAAGTTTTACCAAAAACTCTGGGTTCCTTGTTAAGTGTTCTCTTTCCTTTCTCGGGTCTGGGCGGGGAGACAACAGGGGCAGTGCTGTGATACTTCATGGACAGGTCCACACAAGTGAAACTGAGGTCTTCCTGCAGCCTCAGGAGTGAACTTGGAAGTGGATCTTCCACCTCATCTGCCTTGAGATGACTGTAGCCCAGGCAACACCTCCTACAAGGCTCCTACTTGCAGCCTCCTACAAGACTCTAAGTACAGAGTCACTTAGCTAATCTGTTCCTGGATTCCTTAATGCAGTAGAAGATAACAGATGTTTCTTGTTTTCATACACCAAATTTTGGATTTGTTTGCTCATATGTGAACTCAAGGTCTTGACACCTTCCTCGGTATACTGATGCCTTCTGATCATCGTGAGTGATTTTCTCCACCACAGCTTAGCCTCATGTTTTCATCTCTTCAGACTGCACTACCATCTAGTGCATAGTCTGATCTCCTCTTCCTGGATATCATAGAAGAGAAATGTGTGTCACTCATGCCATAAAATTAACAAGTCCTTGGGGAAGATATCCCCAAGAAGTTTGTTGAGAACCTGAAGTTTCAGACATTTGATGTGTGCATGTATACTTCTACCACTCTGAAACACGTCAAGATGTATGATTACAATGCATCAATAAAAATAAATAAATAAAAAAGAATTACTGTTCATCTTTATCTTATTGCTCTATTGCAAATGAAAAAAAGTGAAAAATAGAAATCTGAAAAAGGTGAAGCATCAAGCGAACTTTTTCATATTCAGGTATGAACGAATCTCTTTAAAAATGAATTCCTTGTGCTATGATTTGGGGAAGTAGCTCCCCGAAGCTCATGTGTTAAAGTTTGGTCACTAGCCAGAGATGACTGAGAAATTATAGCATTTGGAGCTGCTGGAATCTTCAAGAGGTGGGGCATAGTTGGAAATCTTTGGGTCATATGGGGATGTGTCCTAGAGGAGAATATTGTAACCCTACCCTCTCCTCTTTCTCTATTTTGTTCCAACCCTGAGACCAATGAGCTTCCTCCACACAAGTTTCCACCATTGTGGGCTGCCTCGCCATAGGCCCAGAAGCAATGGCGCCGACCAGCCAGAGAATGAAATCTATCAAGCTGTGATCCAAAATAAACCTTTCCCCTTTTTAAGTTGATTTATTTCGTGTATTTGCTATAGTAATGGAAATCTGACTAACACACTATAGAAATCAGTGAATACTAGTAAGAAAAGTATATAGAGAGCAGACAAGTTTATTTGGCTTATTTTCTTCCTTTTGTACTATTTTTTTGCAACAACCTTTTTTATTAATGTATTTAGCTAAGTATCTTCATTTATGTAAATTATATTTCAATATGTTTGACTTTTCTTTGCATGTATTAGGCATATTCATGTGTATAAGGAGTAGCTTCTGCATGAAAAGGACTAATAATTCATATGAACCAATTTTTTCCAGTATATGCTTTTGTCTCTATTTGTCAGTCCATGGGTTAGTATTTATTTTACACATATTTATGCCTTGTGCTTTTGGAAATTCCATAAATCCTTAATCATCTGCGTGGCCTTAGTGCATTGCATGAGGGATCTAAAACTTCCTGTAGCTTCTGCCTCTGTTCAACCAGTTCCCAAACCGCTTCCTTTCTCAACCCAACGATGGTGTACCTTTGACTATGTCTGCATTTTTATATTAGCCACAGTAAAACATCAGAAGAAATGGAAATGTGTGTGCTTCTTGGAAATACTTAGTTTACTCCCTGGGGGAAGGGTAAACAAAAATACCACCTCCATGTCTTCTCTGAAAGGTTACCATTTATTTTCTTGGCCCATTGACCTTCCCCTTTAAAACTACATTCTACTGTTTTCCATCTCTGAGTTAAGAGTCACGGAAAAGTAATAGAGAGGATGATTATGTGATTTGTGTCCGTAGCACTTTTGCCCTAAATTTACAATCAAAGAGCAGGTTATGACATTAATTTGAGCATATGTAAAAATAAAAGTGATCTGAGGTCCAAGGAGAAGAGATGCAGTGGGAAGATAATTTATTTTTTCCAAGTCCTATACTAAATTCCCTGATTTATGTCCCCAAAGACCTGATTACTGTATCATAATATTAAACAGACTCAGTGAGGTGCTGGGTACTTCTGGACAGAAGAGATGGCTTGCTGGAACCTCTGAGATTCTCAACTCTAATGTATATTGGATGTAAGAGATGGTTTTCCATCCTTCATCCCACTATGTATTAACACAGCATGCTTGGTACATTGCCTGTACACTTCAGTGATAAATGGCATCCTTACAGCTTTCTCAAACGCAAAAGGAAGGATAATTAAAACCAACCATCTCATCTCAGAGATGTGTGAAGATTAATAAAATGATTTCTGTAAAGGTCCCTGAGCTTTTGGAAAGAAGAACACAACACACAAAGTATTGCTATGTGGTTTAATTTGTAGTTATGTGAGGTAGCTTATAAGCACTTTACATCAAATGGAAAACATAATTAGTGCTACATTACTACTTCAAAGGTCATTTTACATACAAGGCAACAAATGTAAAGTTTGAGGATTTAATCACGAATTAATTTATGGCACAGCATATGTTATGTATATTAAGATACAGGTTTTAGAATTTAGCTAATAATAAAAATGATGAAATAAGTACAATGGCGAATTTCTTGATTTTTTTTTTCAACTTAAAGCTCAATGAAAACATTTCAAGAAATCTCTTCTGTTGTCTTTATTTCTATGTAAATTTCAAGTTAAGGACAGACTTCTGAAGAGCACAGAATCAAATATAGTAGAGAAATTGCTCTACATTTTCAAACTTTTGATCTAGATTCAATGTGTCTGGGTCTAGCCAGGCTGGATTGGAGTGGTGAGAAGCTGGAGATGAATAGAATGGGTAGGCCTGAGGTAACAGTTTATAGAACAAAGAATAGGGCTTGGACTTTATGGTGATAGTAGAAATGGAAAGAATAGAGGAGTAAAAGAAATACCATCAAAGAAGATTCAAGTCTTAAAACTTAGAGCATAAAAGAGGAAATAGTCTTTGCTATAAAGAATCTGTTATATGAAGATCTGAGACAGTCCCCCCAAGAGAACTTATGGTGATGATGGAAATATCCTACATCTTCTCTGTCCATTGTGGGAGCCATCAAACACGTGTGCCTATTGAACACGTGGAATGTGGCTGGTACAAATGAGGGGAGCTGGATTTTTAACTATATTTCATTTCAAGTCATTTAAATTTAAAAATTAAAAAGACATATGTGCCTAATGGCTACCATACTGTCCAGTGTGGTTCTAGGAGAAGGACTAGTATTCAGAAGAGCCATTAGTAGGAAAAAGAAAAACAGGAACAAGAATGGGCTGAGAAATTGGCGGGAGCCACAGAGAGTAGATGAGTATACCACAAAAGAAAGAGAGAATTGAAAAATCATGTGGTGGAGAAGTAGGATAAAAACTACAAAAGGTTATTTGAAGTCCCCATCATTCCCAAAGCCTCTCTGGATTTGCTGTTCACAGTCTCTTTTTCTCTGTATGTGCCATTCCTTTGGTACATAGTCTATCTTCTCTGTGTGTTAAGAGCCAAACACACTACCCAGGAGGTCATATGAGGGAGGAAGAAATTTAGACATTGTAAAAGGAAGTAGATAGTAAAATACCAGGAGCAAAATGTCTTGGAGCGAGTCTATCTCACTTCCGTTAGGTCAGCACACAGATGCTGATTAAATGCACATAATTCTCACAGGAAAGCCACAAGTAGTCCACAATGCAGTCAGTGCTGACATTAGGAATACAATTCAGAGAGAAGAACCAAAGGCTTTTCACAATCACAATCATAACGCAGAAAAAGACATCCTTGCTTGGTGCAGGAATTATTTTAAGTTGCAGCTGCTAACTTAACAGAATATGAATATATCTTGCTTCTCCTCCCCTACTTCCAAATTGCCAACATTTCCTGGAGGTTATATATAATTAAACAGTTTACTATCTACTGGGAGTTCCTATTTTTTCTTACTTTAGCTACTTTCCCAGAAATAAATAATATGTGGTCCTGTGTGATATTTGAAATTGCAAAAACTCTATGCGTGATAAAAATGAATGTGCATAAAAGAAAAATTTTCAGGGTTTTTATCTTAATGGATTTTACAAAAGGTAGAAAATATTAGATCTGGGTGCATGGTAGCAATTTATCTATAACAGAAGCATATATTTCTATGTACAGAGGTCTTGTATACTTATTGCTTCTGATCTGCAAACAACTTTCAACAAATGGCATACCTTGGCAGCCTGCTGTTATACGTAACCATAATAATGAAACAGTTTACAAAGTGCATCTTGGAGGTATGAACTTTCATCTTATGTATGTATAAGGCTTTATCATGACATGACATTGTGGTATAAGGCCATTTCCAGCTTTAGTGTTTGTTCTCCAAGTCTATAATGGTTAATAATTGAGAATGCTACACGTGGCTTATTTGATTTTTCAGTTCACACACTCAAAACCAAAAACATCTGTTAAATTTGTTCCTACACCCTTTATGATGGTGATGTAAAGACAGGATGAGTTTGATTCACCCCATGCTCTGATAACAATATATCCCACTAGTGCCATCGGTGTCATACTGTGTCATGGAGCCTGCAGAGAGACAGCAGTGGACACTTCAGGTAAGTCTCCAGGCTCCCCTGCTTGTGCTCCAAAAGAACTTGGTTTGGGTATTTCATCATGGACATTCAAAACCAGAGACCTTGGTTTTGATGTTTCATCTACTGACATTCCCTTTAAGATTTTTTATAAGAGTGGTTCTGCTGTAAAAGCAAAAGAAGAAACACAAAATTGCACACACACACACACATACACACACACACATATACACACACACCATATGAGGCACGCATAGTCAGCGTACATCTGTGTTGATTTTTCCTCCCATTGTCCCTCCAGACCACACTCCTCTGGAACCTTCATACCTTGTGTTTCTGGAGCCTTGTCTTTAGACATAAGCCATGTGCTGCATCTTTTCTGGTGTCACGTAGGTTTAGGCGAGGAGAGGCCATGGCACAAGCTCTCAGAGAAATAGGGGTGTGAGTCAACTACATATTCTCTCTTCTCCCACTACTGTGGGGCCCCAACGGATGGACCTTTCCCTTGTGGAGTGGCTGCTGCATAGAAACACCTCCTCCAGGACCAATAACTGATTCCTTTCCTGGTCCAACTAAGCTGTCTGCCAGAATATTGATCTATCGCTTCCAATCCCCTAAAGTCTGCTCATGGCTCTGTAGAGAAAAGTTTACTAAACTCTCCGTATATGACCCAGGTAAAGAGGGCCAATTGCTTCAGGCTGGACCCCTACTTAATAAATACCTGTATACATGTGCAAACACATAGGAAAGAGAGAAAGAGAGAGGGAGGGAGGGAGGGGGAGAGAGAGAGAGAGAGAGAGAGAGAGAGAGAGAGAAAGAAAGAAAGAAAGAAAGAAAGAAAGAAAGAAAGAAAGAAGAAGAAAAGGAAAGGAAAGGAAAGGAAAGGAAAGGAAAGGAAAGGAAAGGAAAGGAAAGGAAAGGAAAGGAAAGGAAACCGGCCCAAGTTTCTGAGTGAACCATCACAATACCAACCTCATAATAATAAACAGTTCATCCACCATAAAGAAAAATGAAGATGCTCACCCATCCTATTCATAATTTCTCCAAAAGGTTATCATTCCTGGAATTACATAGAAAACTCACTCTTAAAGAGATGCAATTTTTTTTAGTATTAAAGTATGACAAAGCTCATTTAATGTTTCAGTTTATTTTAATGACTCTGTTACAATTTCAACGGAGCATTATTGACCCTCAGGTCAATAATACTTCTGGGAAATCAAGCTTTGAAAATGCACAAGTGCACAAAAATGTATGTTTAAGACTCTTCAGTGGAGCAATGTAGGTAATAGGGGAAATGGGAGAACTGTAAAATTGGGAAAATTCTTAATGACAATAATTAGGTGCTATGGTCTGAATGTGTCACCCCAAATTCTTGTGTTGAGATTTCCTTTCCAGTGTGATAGCATTAAAAGGAGGAGATTTGGGGAGGCAATTAATTCATGTGGGTGGCGTGCAGCCCTCGTAGATAGATTAGGGCTCTTATATAAGGTTTGAGGGAGTAGATTTCCTTCATTCCACCCTTTCTACCATGGAGGGACACAGCATTGTTACCTCCAGAGGCTGCTGTAACGAGGCACCATCTTGGGCAGACAGCAGCCCTCACCAGACACCAAACCTGCCAGAACATCACCCTAGACTCGCCAGCCTCCAGTTCTGTCACTGATAAACTTACGTTCTTTGTAAGTCACACAGTCTCAGGTAGCATGAATAGACTAAGACATTAGGGAAACATAAATTTGGGTATGTTTATATTTCATAATACTAGGGAGAGAATAAAAGAATACAATATGAAATGGAGATATTTAAAATAAATTAAATTTATGATCTGACACATAGTATTATCCCATTTATATAAAAAGTACATGTGTCTGAATACATATGTATGTGTGTGTGTGTGTGGAGAGATAAGTAGGGCATTGGAAACAGCATGACCTAAAGGTGGTGAGCAGGGACCTTATTTGTTGTGAGGAAACATGAGGGATGAGAGCTCAGATTATTTGGTTGAAAATTAATACAACATATTATTCAATATTAAATATGTCAGACATTTTTTTTTACTTCTTGATCATTTAGTGTTACAACTATTAACTTGGTAAAGCAAGTGTACCTTCGATTTAGCCATTTCTGTTTTTAGAATTCCATGAGTAGGGAACTGAGTTTCTTCTTCTTTTCCCAGTCTCACATGTTGGTAACTGATGTCATCAAAAACTTTTTGGGTACTTTTACTAAGTTTTGTAGGGGAAATGAAGTAGACTTCAAAGTTATTTTGTCATGTCGATATGAAAAAATGTTTAGCCAAACAGAGGGATGTCCCTCAATTGGGTATTTATGGAGAAAAATAAAATTTCAGAATAATTACTCCATGTGAAAACTTCCTGATAAATTTTTCTCTCCTCTTAATTTTTCTCTTAATTTAATTTTCCTCCTATATTAGCCTCCCAAGTATTGGGATTTCAGGCATGCGCTACCTTCAAAATATTTTTCAAATAATAGAAAACAGAAAATATTAGATATTCTTTTTATCTAGGTTGTAAGTTTATGTATTTTTCCTATAAAGTTCTACAGAATGCTACAGAAATATATTTAAGGTGAGAATATAACTAAATAGGAAAATTAGATATCTGTTTTGAAGAAGTTAAAAATAAAAGCAAACTAATCAAAGCTGTAATAAAAAAAAAACCTAGGCTGGGCATGGTGGTTCACACCTGTAATCCCAGTACTTAGGAAGCTGAGACAGGAGGATCGCAGGTTCAAGACCAGCCTCAGCAACATCGCGAGACTCTCAGCCACCTAGTGATATGCTTTTTCAAACACAAAACAAAAAAAAGGGTGGGTGTATAGCTGGGAGGTAGAATACTCCTGGGTTCAATTCCTAGTACCACAAAAAAAAATCTAGAATGCATATAGTGATCAATATGTCAATTCAATTTCAAAATATTTACAGATAATACAATCCTTTTTAAAAGAATCAGTATTAGTATAGTTGTTTTGGTATGGCTCAGAGAAATATTTGCAAAAGCCTGAACAAAAGTAACATGAAATGTAAATGTTATAAACTGACCCTGGGTGTTATGGTCACATATAGAATATGCTCTGAAGAGCTCAAGTTTGATATAGTTAAGTCGTGAGGATTGCAGTCTCTTCAAGTAGATAAACCCATGGATTTATCCGAGTGGTAACCTAGGTGGGTGGGGTGTGGCTGGAGAAGGTGGGTCCCTGGGGGTGTGGCCTTAGAGACTTCACTTGTGTCTTTGAATCCCCTTGCTTGTTGGCTCTCTCTTGCTTCTGGCCTCCATGATGTGAGAGCAGATCCTTGCTCTCTCTCTCTCTCTCTCTCTCTCTCGCTCTCTCTCTCCTTCCTGTCACCATGCCTTGAGATACACACACCCTGGCTTCACATGGACTGAACCCAGAATCTCCAAAAAACTGTGACCAAATAAGTCTTCCTTCCTCTAAGGTGTGGTCAGTCATTTTGGATTACAACAGTGAGAATGTTGACCCAGACACTGGGTATATACCTAGAAAACCCTTTGAAAAACTGAGGAAGAATCTTAGAGGGGAAAGCTTAAAAATGCTTAACATTTTGAAAAACTACCATGTGATTTATGAAAATTGCCCATATGTAAAACTTTAAAGATCACCAGCGATACATTCCTTTTTCATTTAATTATCAGTGAATTTTCTGGTAATCTACATCCAACCTCTGAGGAATTGCAAAAGAGCACCCACCTCCCTGGGTCCACAGTTACACTTTTCATTGTTTAAGTTACCTGCAGTCAACCAGGGTCTGAAAATATTAATATTTTCCTTGATACTTTTGAGAAACAGAGAACGCTTTCATATCTTTTATTACAATACATTGTTTTAACTGTAGTATTTCATTTTTAGTTGCTAACCTCTTCCTGTGTCCATTTAATAAATCTTTCTCATAAATATATATGTATAGGAAAAAGATTTAGCATATATAGGGTTTGGTACTATCTGTGATTTGAGTCATTCACTGGTGATACTGGACATAGTGAGGAACTAGTATATATAAGATTCAGGAGAGATAAGAATAAAAACTTGGGATGGAATCACATCTTGGTCATCCTTGTACACCATTCTAAGCCATTTGGTATAGGAGGTGAACTGTGAAATTTTAAGAGTGTTAAGAGTGAATATATGAATGTTTTAGATGACCTGATCCACAGTTTGGAATTAATTCTTTTTTTCTTTTTTTTTTTTTGCAGTACCAGGGATTGAACCCAGAGGCGTTCTACCTCTGCGCTACACCCTCAGCCCTATTTTTTTTTATAATTTATTTTGAAACCGGGTCTCACGATGTTGCGGAGGGCCTCACTAGGAAGAGAGAGAGAGAGAGAGAGAGCTGAGGCTGGCCACGAACCCAGATCCTCCGGTCTCCGCCTCCCAAAGTACTGGGATTACAAGCATGCGCCACTACACCCAGCTGAATTAATTCTTTAGCACTGATTGGAGGAAAGTTGAGGACAAGATTAACATCAGACAATAAGTCAAGTTAGTTAGAAACCTATTAAGATAATCCAGCAAAAGAAAACAAAGATGGAAAAGATGAATGAGCTAGAATCAAAAAGAGTTGAATACTGTTTGTATAAAGACAAGGTCTGATACAAGTTCCATCCCTGAGCAACTTGTTAGTACCACAAGAAGATCCTCCCCTTGTCTCTTTCCGTGGATGCCTCTTTCCACTGTCATTTCCACATCAGTCTCTCCTATAGTGATGGGAGTCCATTGGTCATTGAGGATCAAGAATTGTTTTTGGTACAAGTTACTGAGGTTAAGGAGATCTAGTGTAGACAGGCTTGGCCTTCTGGTCCTTTCTGAGGCCAGAATACTATTTTCTGTATCCCCTCAACCATTTGTCTAGACCTATTCAGATGTAGTGATTCCCAAGAAATGACTGCAAAGTACAGAGTTGTCATTGGCAGGCCATTCGTATGGCTTCAGTCCTGCTGTATCTTAGGTCATATAGTTTCTGGAAGTTGGGCAGGGTAGAAGAAGCAGAATCTCATGAAATAGTTCATGTTATTTTCATCTGCAACAATGCAGAATTCTTTTTTTTTTTTTTCCTACTGTGGTACAGAGGATTGAACCCAAGGGCCTTCTACCTCTGAGCTACACCCCCAGCCCGATTTTATTTTTATTTTGAAACAGGGTCTTGTTAGGTTGATGAGAGTCTCACTACTTATTAAGACTGCCCTTGAACCTGTGATCCTTCTGTCTCAGCCTCCCAAGTACTGGGTTTACAGGAGTGTGCCACCATGTCCAGCTATGAGAAATCATCCTTTACTTTTTTACATTTTCTGTTTTGAATTCAACTTTCTTTGTGATTCCTGGTTTCCTTCTACTACATTATAAAAATAAAATAGGGCTGAGAGTGTAGTTCGGAGGTAGAATGCCTCTGGGTTCAATCCCCAGTACTAAAAATAATTTTTATAAAGATGATTTCTCTTTCTCATAGCATCTAGGAATCACATACATTTTTATTAAAATATATTATTTGTAAAGTACCATTTATGAATACTAAGAGAAATAAATACATGGATTACATGACATTAATACATTGTCATTGACTGATCTGCTAAATGAAAAACAATTTGGAAGATAGAACTTAATTACATTGACATGATCCTATGCATTACCTTTTCTACTCAACAGACAGAAATTCCCTTCTTTTGTGTCATCCTTGAACATAGACAACATTAAATTATTTATAGGCCACAAAAGAAAACTTGACAAATTCCCAAGAGAATGAAGCATTCAGTCACATTCTCCAATATTATTGTAATAAAACTAGCATTTAATAAGACATCTTAAATAGAACTAATAAAAATTAAATAATTCTAATACAAACAATATAAATTATGATTATTGGATATGTGTAAAATTACAACAATAGTACAACTACATATGGGTGATTTCCATTTTGTTTCTGTCATACTGCATTTATAAATTTTCAATAAAGGACATGTGTGTCCTTTAAGAAACTCTAAAATGTGATTTTAAAGAGTAGAAATAGTGACATCAGCAATATTGCATATCAAAACTTTTGAGGTAAGACCAAAGGAGAATGTAGACAAAAAGTCAAAACCATACATATTTTTAAAGGGAAAAGAACTTGTAGAAATAAGTATAATAAACATTTAGTTACAGAATTAACAGAAATTATAATAAAAATTCTGGGATAGCATGATGAAAGAAGGAAAGATTGAATTAGTAAATTAGAACAGTTGAACTGGTTATTTGAAAATGATAATGAACTCAATAAAATCATAATTCACCTCGCAAAACTAATAGAAAAAAATGAACACATATATTCATTAGCACTAACAAAAAATAGAATTATAATCATAGATTTTGATGACTTTTTTCAAATATCAGGACATATAACTTTATACAATCAAGTTTTAAAATATGGCTTAAAAGTATCTAAGAAATAAATAACTAAAATTGATATATAGATGCACCCAAACTGATCAAATAAATTATCATAAAATAAAAATAATTTAAAGGTTTATGTCTGCAAACAATGCCCAGACCCAACAATTTATATAGTCCAGTTCTTTTGAAATTCCTGTTAAAAAAAATCTGTGTTTTTTCTTTTTTTTCCAAATACATATAGCACTAAAAAATCATGGTTATTTTCTCCAGTAATATGATTAATTTAGTGATCCAAAATAAAAATGTAGATAAATCTCATTTATGATATAGATTAAAAAATTCTAAATAAAATACTAGAAAATCAAATTCACCAATATATTGCAAGAACAATATGCATCCTTGCTCAAGAATGCAAAAGACTTTCACATTAAAAAATCAAAATATGGGAAGTATTGAACTAATAATAAGAAAAATCGCCCAGTCCTCATGTTGCTGTCATGGGTGGACACGAGAATTCTGTGGGTTCTTGTCCTCCATGATGAAAAGAATTTCAACATGTGCCATCAGAGAAAAGGCAAAGGTTTAATTCAAGAAAAATGGGGATACAGGTTCAGGGGAGCTGTGGACCATCTCAAGAGGGGAGAGTGAGTCTCTCAGTGCACGGACATCCATCCAAGCAAGCAACAGAGAGTTTGCAGCTTTCTCAGTTCTTTTATAGGGCACCCATGAGGGGGTAGGTGGGGTCGCACAGTGGAGGGCCTGACTTCCTCTTAATCTTTAGGTTTCCCTGGCAACCTATGGGTGGTGGCTGGCTGGTGTCTGACCTTTGAACTCCTCATGGACCCTTTGTTTACACTAAGCACTCAGGAATCTCAGGCAGGGAGAGGGGCCATTGTGATTAGGGGTGTGGCCTCATTGAGGCTTCTGCTGAAGACAGAACACACCCTATAGGGTGGAGTTAGAGATTAAAACTATATTTTAGTTTTTAAACCAGATTTTAAAACTATATTTTTTTCTTCCCATTGTCTCCTTTCTACCTAAAATTTTTATCTCTTCTATTCTACTTCATCAGTGTGACCTTGTGGGAATAAGCAATCTCATTGAAAAGGACCACGGGAGACTTCTCCCCTGAGAAACACTCTCCACACACACAAAACGGTGCACAGTGTCAAGGTTCCTCTTAAGGCCCATGACAGTTAATACAATTCATTATCCACTCTTGATTTTTAAAACAGTAATAATCATCTTGAGATGCTAATGCAAGGGCATTTTCTTAACACTGTATTTAATGTCAAAAAGCAAGAAGGATTTGGTATGGAGGGGTGATTGGTTCCAGGACCACCCACTCACACCCTGTGGCTAAGGAACTCACTTTGCTCCATTAATTTTTTAATAATTATTTGTAGATATTTGCATATCACATATATAATAAATATATGTGATATTTGCATAGAACCTATGCAAAGTCCTCCCTTTTACTTTAAATCATGGCTAGAGCACTTAAAATACCTAGTACTGAAAGGTCAAAATTTCTGAAAAGTAAAACCCCTAGACCTGAATGAAAAAGGGAAAAATTCACCACCCCACCCCTAGACCTTCATTAAGCCAGCTCTACTAGAAACACAGCCTCGCCCCTGACCTCTGCTCCAGGGGCAGGCTGCTCCAGGAACTAGCTAACCATTAGTAGATAAGAGACATTGTTATAGGAATTGGTTACTTACTGATGTTTAACAGAATGGTAAAAATAAGCTTGTAAAAATTCCTCCACATACCTCGCTTTGCCCTACCCCCCCCCTTTCTTCTGCAGCTGTATCTTTAAATACCCTCTTCTCCCCTTGCTGGTGGTCGAGCTCTTCTACTCTTGCGTGAGGTACGAGCTCGGCCCCAGTGCACTGGAAACCCCAATAAACCTCGTGTGCTTGCAGCAAGTCGGTGTCCTGAGAGTTCCTGGGTCGGCGCTGAGTCCCGTGGCTAGAGCGGGGGATCCCCTCTAAAAACGGGGTGCCTTTCAGTACAAGGCAAAAGCTTGCAATGTAACAACTATGTAAATAGTTGCTATACTGTATTTTTTAGGGAATAATAAGGGGAAAAGCCCATACATGTTCAGTACAGACACATTTTTTAAATTATGTTTGATGTGCAGTTGTTTGAATCCACTGAATTGGAACCCATGGACTACCATTTGGAAATATTTTCTGATTGTTCTAGCCAGTTCAATAAAACCATAGAAATAAGTGAGGCACAAACAGAGAAAAGGAGATAAAACTATGATTATTTATTGATGATGAACTTGGCCTGTGGAGAAAATTAGACTCAATTGAAAAACAAATAAAATGAATAAGAAAAGTAGTGTGATATTGTGAAATAGATATTTGGAGCCTGGTGTGGTGGCGCACCCTTGTAATCCCAGTACTTGGGAGGCTGAGACAGGAGGATCACAAGTTCGAGGCCAGCCTCAGCTACTTAGTGAGGCCCTCTGCAACTTAGTGAGACCCTGGTTCAAAGTAAAGAATAAAAAATAGGGCTGGGGTGTAGCTCGGAGGTAGGATGCCCTTGGGTTCAATCCCCAGCTCTGCAAAAAATAAAATTAAATTAAAATAAATACATATTTGGCCTTACCCTGTTTGATTCCTGACATAACAATTCCTAAAATCCTTGTAATCCTCCAAGTGATAAGTGTCTTTGGTATACTAATGAGTTTCATGGTGGCTGGCTGGAAGGGTGGTGGTAACCTTACTAATGGACCTAGATGGGATCAGAGAGGACTTACAGTTCCACATTCCCACCCTCCATGAAGGAGAGAGGGGCTGAAAATTAAAAGTTGATTACCAATGACCAAGAATGGTGTAGTCAACTGACTGCAACAAAGTCCTCAAAAACACCTAAAAGGATAGGGCTTGGAAGAACATTCAGAGTTGAATAGGGGAAGTTCCTGGGCAGAGAGGGCATGGGATCTCTGCACCCCTTCCCCTATGACACTTCCCCATGTGCAACTTCATAACCAGTGGTCAGAAGGACAACCTGGGGCTTGCAATTGGTATCTGAAGTGAGGGGTAGTCGTGGGATCTGAGCCTTTAACTTGTGGGATCTGAAATTTTGGAACTAGATTGAATTAGAAGACAGGCAACTGGTGTCTACTGCAGGATTAATTGCTTGCTTGCGGGAGGGAGAAATCCCTGCCCCTTTTAAGGTCACAGAAGTCCCTTGTGTTGGTTGTGGTGTGAGTGTAGAGAAAAAACAAAACAAGCAGTTTTGTTTTATTTAACACAAATGGCTAATTCCAGAATGCATTTACATACACACACACACACACACACACACACACACACACAACATACAAACACTTTTACATATACTAGAAATAATTCACAAGACAGCACAATTGAAAATGTTTCCATTCACAAAGGTAATATGAAAAGTAGCCAGGACCAAGTTTTAAAAGAATGTTAAGACCTATATTAAGAAAACTCAAATATTTTATGGTGAAGAGTAATATAAGACCCCCAAGAAAGGGTTGATATAACATTTCTTGTTGATTTAAGAATCCAATTTTGTAAATCTGTGAGTTATCCTCATATAATTATAATTTATAAATATTTATAATTAATATTTTCCTAATAATAGAACATAATGTAACATAATTTATCATTATAATTCAAAATTTGTAATACAAAATTATAATTCTGAATGTAAACCAATCTAGCCTTAAGATAAGCCCTAGTATACAAAAAAATTTAGCATATGACGATACTGACATTTCAGATGAATAAATAGTAGAAAATTTGAAAAATTATGTTATGGAAATTTGCCAGCCAGATAATACTTCCTCTTGTGACAATGTTTCCATTTATAAAAGTAACACAGAAACATCAAGGACCAAATACTTAAAGTGCAAGGCCTATATAAAAAATACTATAAATTAATTCATGAAATAAGAAATCATGTCAACATAGTTCCAAATCTAACCCATGAGATAGGAAATGCTTTGGCAGGTAAATGCAAAGCCAAATTGACCATGTAAATGATTGTTATCCTATTCCATAACATTTAAAATGTTTGTGCATCAAAATATATATATATGTGTGTGTCATTAAAAAGGGAATGACAAAAGAGAAATAGAAGGTAAAATATTTGTAATACTAGAATTCGCATGATTAATCACTTCAATAACAAGGTGGCGTAAACTTTGGGGGCTTTTCTGAGTGTTTCAAATTTTCTACAGCTAACATGCATTACTTTATATCTGGAGAAAAATTATTTTTGACAGCACAAAATGTGCATTTTCTTATTTAGAAATCAGATTGGAGGAATCCCGGAGATTACTGCAGACATCCTTTGAGGACAAGGATCGTGTCTTTGATGTCTTGGTGCTCACAGAACCTGGTACAATTCAAAGTCAACTATGTGCTCAAGAATTTATCCTGAATTTACTTTTATAATCACAGCAACTACAGATCACTCCCTGGCAGGTAGTAAGTGCTCAGTACTTACTGTTGAATAGCTAAGTAAATTCTTGAGTACATGGCTAATCTATCAAAAATAAGAGCATCCAGGCTGGGGGTGCAGCTTCGTGTTAGAGTGCTTGTCTGGCATGCGTAAGGACCTGGGTCCATCCCCAGCACCACAAAAATGAATGAATAAATGAATGAATGAATGAATGAACGAACGAACAGGTGACCAAAGTATCCAACCATGCTCTGTGCTTTGGGAAATCTCAATCCATTGCTGTTGCTCTTAAGGGAACTTACTTTTTAGGTTGACCTTCAAGAACGTTCGTGATGGTACTAGGGTTATCTCCTATCATTTATGCATGTGTAGTTTGCAGTCCAGTTAAAATGGCCCTCTCAGAGGCCATTTCTCTCCTTACGCTCTTAGCTGACACCAGCTCATTTATCAGGGTGGAAAAAAAATGCCTTCTTGTGGAGGGTTGCCAGTAAACATTCTGTTTTCATGGTGCAAATCCACACCTCTCTGTTGACATCCCCAGGTGCCCATTCTCCTTTGCACATTGCTCTTCTCCATTGGATTAGAATCCACTGTGTGCAGCTCCTCTTTTGCCCTGGGGTCACATTTCGTTGTCTGGTCCTAGGGATTCTTTCCCATCACCTTTCACTTTATTCTTTTCCTTTAAAAGTTTCAACTTTTGAGGTCCCTGTGCACCTGCTTACTTGGGCTTCCCCCACTTAATGCTTGACTCCTCCAGAGGACCCAGTGACTCAGCGTTGGTCAAGGGCTTTATCTTAAGCTCAGTTCTGAGTTTAGGAGGCTGCTAATCCAGAACCTGCAGAATAAATGTTCTTGCTTGTTTTTAACCTGCGGATTGGGGGAGATGGCTCTGTCACAAAGACTTCCTTTGGGGGACACAGGGTAAGCATCAGGGTTTATTGGTTGAGTTCACCAGGAAGCTCACAGAGCTGTCTGGTCCAGGAGTGGCAAAAAGGGACAAAAGGAAGGGGTCTGCCACTTGGTGAGTTCTTACACTGTCCAGAAACCCCACCCTCCTCTTCATGCATAGTAATTGGGGGCGGTCACTTCTGGGTTTCACACCAGTTAATGCGACTGCGCTAAATTTGCCATGTTGGAGTTTTCCTGCAGGTGTCTAAAGCTGCACTGTAAAGGTTGCAAGTCTCTAACCACAGCTGGGTGAGGCAGTCTCTGTGTCTCTTCTCAGGAAGTCTGGCCGGGTCCTTCCCATCCCATCTCTTCCCCTACCCTGCTCATCTCTAATCTAACAGCCTAACAGCTACATCCTAAGAGCTAGCATTTAGATTGCTCTCCACTTAAATATCTTTAAATTCTCTGAAAACATTATATGAAGCCCTTGTTTGCTCCCAGACACTCTATTAAAAAAAAAAACCCTGAAGAAAAGCCATTACAGCTTTGTATTGCTATTTCCAGGGTCATGTTGCGACAACCTAGACTGTGCGATTCTTTTAAAGATTCCTGGCAGGATGTGGAAAATTGAAAGTTTAAATTTTCAACGTAATTGATTTTTAAAACAGAAAAGATTTTAATGGGTCCAGTAAAAACAATGCTAGCCCAATGTATTTATCTCGGGATTAAATGTCATTCGATGAGAATATTGTCACATTCTGGGAGTGATGAGGAATAAAGTACAATCAAGAATTTTGAACTTAAAAGATGTAAAATAATTTCTCATTAATAATTTTAAATTAAACCATATATTACCCACTGCCATGTGATTTTTATTATAACATATATAACCCGCTCGTGTATCTATCACCTTCAAAATGTTGAATTATGTGTAACGTGCACATTGTGCTAACCTTGATGTAAAATATTTAGACAATATATTTTATCATAATTTTCAGTCATGTTACCCACAAAGATCTTTAAGATACTTTAAGATATTTTCTGTATTATTATTTAAACCCAAAGTTCATTGCAAATGATCTACATCGTACATTATAACCAATATCATAGGTTATATGTGATGCTTTTACCGTATATAGTATATTTCTAAATATATCGATACATACAAATAGATTTTAAGGATATAGCCTTTCTATCCTCTTTTCTTTTTTTTTGTACTGGGGATTGAACTCAGAGGCAGTCTACCTCTGAGCTACGTATCCAGCCTTTTTTTATTTCTTGTTTTGAAACAGGGTCTTGCTAGATTGCTGAGAGTCTCACTAAATTTCTGAGGCTGGCCTTGAACCTGCAATCCTTCTGTCTTAACCTCACAAGTACTGGGATTACAGGCATATGTCACCACACACCTATCTTTTATCCTACTTTTTAAAAATCTGACATTAACCATAAGTAACTTTAAATTCAACATTCTTACTCTTGAGTTAGAATTTCTGTATGTTCTATATAATCAGAATCAGAACTAAAAATATTTACTATATAGCTTATTATAGAATAGTCATGAGAGTAAATTCTTACATAATAAGAATCATTTCTTGTATGATCAAGAAATATATGGTTATACAAAGGGAAATCCCATGAGCCACTTGGATTGAATAATATCTTATGTTTACATAGATGGAAATATATATTTGTGACTTATTCACTCGAATTCATTTGTTCAAAATTTCACATTTGCTGAGTAATAAAAGTAGGGGATATTAAGTTCACTTTATAAAACTGCAAAATGTTGGAACTTATAAATTATTATCCTCAACACATTATATAGATATTTTTGGAGTAAGACGCTTAGACATTTCCTTATAAAAATTATCACAGTGAATCTGACATCACTCAAGACAAACTATTTCTGGATTATAATACAATGTATAATATTTGGCCAGAGAGTGAATATGTAACATTTACTCAAGATATGAATATTTGTTTTTATTTTACATTTATAAAATTCTGCGATTGTTTTAGTCTATGAGCTGAGTTTTTATGCTATCTAATTCTATGAGCAAATCCTGACTTTTCCATTTTTTAACCACTTTGTAGGGAGAAAAAAAAAACATGACACCAATGTCAAAATTCTTAGAAACAGAAATATCTCGAGAGCTGGCAAACCAGACAGTCATAGGACCAAGTTCAGTAAATTATCTGGGGAGAATTGCTAACTACATGTAATTATTTTAATACGTATCATTAGGCCATAGTTTTTGTAGTGAGCAGCTCCACTTTTACATTGTTTCCTTGTTTCTAGTCCAAGGACATATTTCAGTGTTATAATTTGTTCCTCTTAATGTGACTATTATTTGTGTTTTAGGAGGGATTTGTAGATTTTTTTTTTACAAGGGACAGGGGGCCCTTTATATTCTAAATATATTATAGAAAATTAGAACCCAACTACTGTTACCATTATACTTTAGAGGATTCGCAGTTCATGAGCTTTGCGAACTTTTATTTTCAGCACTTCCTCTCTTAAAAAATTCTGTTTCTCCATGTTTTTTTTTTTTTTTTTTTTGCAGTACTGGGGATTGAACTCAGGGGCATTCTACCTCTGAGATACACCCCCAGCCCTACATTTTATTCTTTT
>PVJS01036879.1:0-20214 GCA_004027185.1 Glis glis | reverse complement strand
GTCTCACGAAGTTGCGGAGGGCCTCACTAGGTAGAGAGAGAGAGAGAGAGAGACAGACAGACAGAGACAGAGACAGAGACAGGGAGTGAGAGAGACAGGGAGAGAGAGAGAGAGAGAGAGCTGAGGCTGGCCGCGAACCCAGATCCCCCAGTCTCCGCCTCCCAAAGTACTGGGATTACAAGCGTGCACCACCACGCCCGGCTCTAAAGTCTTAATCTTATTTAGATAATAAGAAGCATATAAGTAAAAGGAGGTAGATCTAGCTTAGTGGTAAAGCTCTTGCTTACCATACGTGAGGCCCTGGTTCCATCCCCAGCACCACACACGCAACAACAAAAGCATATAAATAAAAATATTTTACTTTCTTCCTGTATTCCAGTGATCCCCCCCCCACACACACACACACACTGGGATGCATGCACCTGCTTTAGAGACCGCTGATGTTGGTCAAAAAATGGCAGCCTGGCCCGGCGTGGTAGCGCACTCTTGTAATCCCAGTACTTTGGGAGGTGGAAATTGGAGGATCTGGGTTTGCGGCCAGCCTCAGCTCTCTCTTTCTCTCTCTTCCTGTCTTTCTCTCTCTGTCTCTCTCTCTCTCTCTCTACTTAGTGAGGCCTTCCGCAACCCGGTTTCAAATAAAAAATAGGGCCGGGAGCGTAGCGTGCAGGTAGAATGCCCCTGGGTTCAATCCCCGGTACCGCAAAAAAAAAAAATGGCAGCCTGGGCTGAGATGGTAGTGACGCAGGTAGAGAGAAGGCAGGCCATGTACCAAGAAAAGGAGCATTGAGATGAGCCAAGTTTGGTTGTATCAAGTGTAATCTCAGGCATCTTTTTGACATCCAAGTAGAGATGTCAGAGAGGTCTGAGGTTCTGAGTTCAGAGGAGAGGCCAGTCATAAAATTTGTTGGCAGTCTGGGGTGGGTGGTATTTGAAGCTGTGTAAATACATGAGCTTTCTTTGGGAGAGAATCATAGTGATAGAAGAAGGCAGCCTAGGAGGAGCCGGAAATGCAGGTAGAGACGACATGGTCAGCAGTAGCAAAGGAAGGGAGTGTATCAGGTGGGAAGGGACACTTGACGGTGCCTGAGTTGCTGGGACGTCCAGTAGCACGCCAGGGAAAGGCCCACTGTTCCAAGCAGATGCTTACTGAGGAGTGAAAGTTGCATTAAAGAAGCACTGTGTGGAGTGTTTATCCCATTAACATAGTTGAGTTAGGAGAAGTGCAACATGTTCAGTTGAAAAAGGAAAGATTGAAGATGCAAGGAATAGAAGAGATCATTGATGGTAGAATGTTCTAGAAAATGCAAGCGCAGAAGGGATTCCAACAAGCAGGAAGACCATCACCTCGTGCACTATAACACAAGCAGAGGGGAAGAAGAAGAGGCGCCGTTCTAAGTAGACGGGTGTGATTTGTGGAGAAGTTAAAGAAAGTTGATGAACAGTTTTTCTTTCTGTGAAGTAGAAGAAAAATTATCTGCCTAGACGGGGGAGGGGATGGGCTGAAGGAACCGAGGTGAATTGAGGAAGGAATTGAGGAAGGAAGTGGCTTGAAATAAACTTAGGGAGTAGGAGACTCCAAAAGTGACTGGTGTATTTGGGAAGTTATATGAAAGCAAACTCTAGTGCCTAGAATTATTAAAAATGTTGGACCATAGCCAGGCATGGTGGCGCATGCCTGTAATCACAGGTTCAAGGTCAGCCTCGTCAACTTAGCAAGACTTTCACCAACTTAGCAAGACCTTGTTTCCAAGTAAAAAAATAAAATAGGGCTGGGTGGAGCTCAGAGCTTGAATGCCCCTGGGTTCAATTACCAGCAACACACACACACACACACACACACACACACACACACACCACACACCACACACACACACACACCACACACACACACCAGCAACACACAAACACACACACGCGCGCGCGTGAAATGTTGGACCAAAGGTTAGTTTTCTTTCTTCCTTCCTCCCACCCCTCAGTGTTATTTGATGACATATTTCTAAAATGCAAAATGATAATGTGATTTCTTCCTTTTGAAACCTCTTTCCTCTGAAGAGAATGAACATAGGTCTCAGAGTCTTCCTTGTGATCGCGGACAGTTTGCAGCAGAAAGACGGTGAGCCACCGATGCCAACGACAGGAGTTATTCTTCCCTCAGGAAATACTCTTCGTGTAAAGAAAATTTTTCTGAATAAAACCTTGACAGATGAAGAGGCAAAAGTCATAGGTTAGTGACAACTAGAATAAATAAATTGCTTTGGAATACAGTTTAATATGCTTTTGTAAAAGTCTATGATCAAGTCTAACATATATATATATTTGCTAAATATGTATATCCAGTTTATACAGTGGTATCAGAGGAGTACTTTTTAAAATAATATTTGTAGCCGGGCGTGGTGGCGCATGCTTGTAATCCCAGTACTTTGGGAGGCGGAGACTGGAGGATCCGGGTTTGCGGCCAACCTCAGCGCACTCTCTCCTTTCTCCTCTCTCCTTTCTTCTCTCTCTCTCTCTCTCTCTCTCTCTCTCTCTCTCTCTCTCTCTGTCTACCTAGTGAGGCCCTCCGCAACTTCTTGAGACCCGGTTTCAAAATAAAGCATAAAAAAATAGGGCTGGGGGTGTAGTGCGGAGGTAGAATGCCCCTGGGTTCAATCCCCGGTACCTCAAGAAAATAAATAAATAAATAAAATAAAATAATATTTGTAATTCTTCATGTCAAGAGTCTTCTGGCTAATCCATTTTCTCAAAGGATACTAAATTTTGTCCTTCAAACTAATTTGTGTTCGCTGCATAATTTTTTCATAACTTCTCCACTTAACTAATTACTTTAGCTGATCAGGGAGAAGAATATATCACAAATGAAACTCCTTCTTATGTGACACTAATAAGCTAATGTCATATAAAGACTGATGCGGTGGCACATACTCAGGAGGCTGAGGCAGGAGGATCGCAAATTCGAGGCCAGCCTGGGCAACTTAGTGAGCCCCTGACTCAAAGTAAAATTTTAAAAAGGGCTGAATACGGAGCTCAGTTGTAGAATGCTTACCTCGCATGTGTGAGGCTCTAGGTTCAATACCCAGTACCACAAATAAATAAATAGAAAATTAGACAAAGTAAAAAATGAAGAGCAATTGATTTTTATTACCAAAAGCAACTAAGAATTCTTTTACTTCTGACATTTTGTAACACTGAGGTTTTTTCCCCCTAGGAATGTCAGTTTACTATCCTCAAGTAAGAAAAGCATTAGATAGCATTCTCCGACATTTGGACAAAGAAGTTGGGAGACCAATGTGTATGACCAGTGTGCAGATGTCTAACAAGGAGCCTGAAGATATGATTACGTACGTAGAAAATGATTTACCTTCATTGCCATTGAATTTGCATGAAAGTGTACAGATGGTTAATTCTTGCTTACCTGCTTCCTCACTTCCTCTTCTAGAGTTCTCCCAACTTGCCATCTGTGCAGTGTTTAATATCATGATCTTTTCCAAACGCTCGGTTTCATTCTTTAACACGATGCCAAACTGGTATAGATAACAAAAGTCACCGTGGATCCCAGTCTAGTTTGTTGTCAGTGACAAGGTCTTACATTTATTCCATGAGTGATAGATAAGTTCTAGTTATCCCAGATGTGTGTGAGCATGCTTGGTTTTTGGAGTCAAACGAATGTTCTTACTTCCAGAGTAATGATAAAGAAAAGAAAATCTGAATGTATGAGTTGTTTTATTTTACGAAGAGTATCTCATCCCACCCTACCCCCAAGCTTATAATTATTTGTCAACCCAGAATCTTTTTTCCTTATTGTTAGGAACTTCCTCCTTAGGAGAATGTATTTTATGGCAGTAAGTTCTTTAGTTTTCTATAAAGCATCTATAAATTCTCAATAAAGATTTTTTGGTATATTAATATTTCTATTATAGGCCTTAGAATACCAAGCTAGATATTTGATTTCTCAATTTTTAAATATTCAGTTATTATTAATTTTAAAAATAATAATTATTATAAAAATTAAAAGGGCCTGGGGTGTAATTCAGTGGTAGAGCATCCCTGGGTTCAAGCCCCAGTACCACAAATAAATCAACAAATGAATACATAATCCAGGTGATTTCTTTAAACCAAGTACAGTGGTGCATGCCTGTAATCCAGTACTTGGGGAGGCTGAGACAGAAGGATCACAGGTTCAAGGCTAGCAACTTAGTGAGACCTTCAAAAACTTAGACCCTGTTTCATGATAAAAAATAAAAAGGACTGCAGGTATATCTCAAAAGTAGAATGCCCCTGGGTTCAATACCTAATACAAAAGAGAGAGAGAGAGAGAGAGAGAGAGAGGCGTAAGATGGAAATACAGAATTTCTTACTCACAGGGCCTGGGGAGGGGTACACAGCATGCCCAGAGGCCACACAGACAAAGGTCAGGGAGCGTGTAAGAAAGAAAAGGACCCATGGGCCAGTGCCTTTATTGGGTCCAGCATGTTAACTAAGCAGGTTTCCCACAGCAGGGAGGTTTAATTGGCGTGTTTAAGCAAGCAGGCACAAGTTCCAGGAGGTCACATTGTGATGGAAAGATGGTCACTGCGGCAGATCTGCACAGTTCGTGTGGGGGTCAAGGGGACAGCCAGCTAGGTTGTATGTAGCAGTCCCGGTGGCGGATACCTGGATCTTTTGCCCCGAGTAACTGGTGGGGAGTGAGCAGAGGGTATGTAGAACTGGAAACTATGTGAAGGTGACAGCCTGCTTCTTGAGTGAGAAAGTTAAACTTCTATTTAAGATGGATGCCGAGGCACCATACAATAAGAATTCATCTCACAGCAATACCTCCCGGCCTTATTTTGCTGTGCTTTTATCTTCATTGGTCAATTTTCTCTTTTCATTATCCATTTTTATGAAATGTCACATGGCTTTCTCACTGGAAGTCAGGCAGCCACCACACTCGGTGTCTGTGTGTGAACTGGATAACAGGTGTGCACTCACCAGCAGCCTGGAAAGCATGGCATGGGCAAGCACAATCATCCTGTGCCTCTGCCTTCCACAGTGCCCGTGCACTGACCAGCCAGTGGCGACGTTCGGTTGTGTCCTTAGAGTGAATGTCTATTCGCTGAAATTTAAACCATGTTGTTGGCGACTAATGTTATTTAACTAAATCACAGTAACTGAAATTGACGCCTTTTGGGACCATGCCAACAATGGACCAACTACGAAAAAGCTCTTAAAGAAGATATGAATTCATTGCCAGCTTTAACAGATGCCCAAAACACTTAGAACGTATACTCATTCTTTTCTTTCTTTTTTTTGGGGGGGGGTGATACTGGAGCTTGAACCCAGGAGTGTTCTACCTTGGGCTATATCCCCAGACTTATTTTGTTTGTTTATTTATTTATTTAATTTGGAAACAGGGTCTTGCTAAGTTGCTAAGAGCCTCTAACTAAGTTGCTGAGGCTGGCTTTAAACCTGTGATCCTCTTGTCTCAGCCTCCCAAGTACTGGGATTACAAGCGTGCGCCACCACACCTGGCATATTCATTCTTTTCTACATAAGGATTATTTTATTTGGTCAACTGGAGAACAATTTGGATAAAATAAAGTAACTAAAAACCTTACTTCGAAATGTAGACCAAACTAAAAACCAAGATATTAAAAGGCTAGACATTTAAAATAAATAAATTATCCAGTGGCTCTAAGTAAATATAGTAGAACGGTTCGGTATTTTGGGCACAAGCAAGGAAAGGCCTGGGTTCCATCCCCAGCACCACAGAAAAGAAAGGAAGGGAGGGAGAGGGGGGAGGGAATTTATTAAATTGTATTAAATCTCTCCTCTGGAGGGATCAATATTTGAAAAAATGGGCACATTTTATTACATAAGTTTTAAATATGTGTATTTGTGTGTGTGTGTGTGTGTGTGTGTGTGTATCACAAAAGGACAGGAACAAACAAAACCAACAGAGATCTATGAAAATGCCTGATTCTAAAACCCTTGTTAGTATGGGATATTAAATGAAAAAAAGTTTTTTGGCTAATTTTATAGGGCCCAAATAATAACTGACATTTAGATACTTAATAATATCAGTACTCTTATTTATAATATTAATATTTAACAACCAAATGTTTATTAGGCTAAAGGCTAAATTGTTAAATATTTAATTGGAAGAATTATTTTTAAAATATTAAAAATTTTAAAATAATATTTATTATATAATAAAGTTGCTATGGTTGCTTTCTAATTAATAAAAACTTTGCTAGCCAGCTGTGTCTCTCCTGAATTACCTTTGCATTCTTTTTTCTATTTTTTGGGCTAATTATCTACTTTGATTTGTATGAATTTGTACAAAATATGTATACATGTTTAGTATACCATCATGTAATTACTTTTGCAAATTTGATTTAATTGTCTAGCTATATGTAATATACTTATTAGAATCTTTGTGATGTATTTTTCAGCGGGGAAAGAAAACCTAAAATTGATTTGTTTAGAACTTGCATTGCTGCGATCCCACGGTTGATTCCCGATGGCATGAGCAGAACTGATCTCATTGAATTGTTAGCCAGGTAAATGAGAATTACCATCTGCCCTGTTGATTTTTATGTCTTTACTTTTCCTTTACATTTGTGATACACTTCTGTTATTTACCCTGCAAAGGCAGTAGTGAAGACATTTAAATAAGTAAAGTCATTTGATTTACTCTTTTTTTAAAGATACTTTTATCAGTGCATATTGGTCTCACATTATATAGTTCAAAATTCCCACTTCCATCTGGTAATAGTTGTTTGGATTTATATAATAATTATCCCTTAATATGGGCATTATCAGTGTATGCTGATGCCCCGTTTGGAATTAATTATTGCATTTACTCCTATAATCATTTCTTTAGCATCTCGAGGTGTCGTTTTCATTTTTTTCCCCCTATGGCAGAGCCTGTAGCATTAAAGTTTTTATTTCTCTTTCCTCTACTCGGCATGATATGGTTCTATAAAATGAGTAAATGACATTACAACCAAACTCAAATACTAACGCCTCAAGCTAATTCTAAGTCTAGTGGTGGCCTGTTGAAAAACTGCTTTGTCAATGGCATCAGGAAGACTCTTAGGGGTCAGCAATTTTTTTCTGCAAAGGACCATATTAAATATTTTAGTATTTGCAGATCATGCGGTCTCTCTTGCAGATAAGCATCTCTTCCACTGTAGTACAAAAGCAGCCCAAGGTAGTAGGTATGGGAGTGAGTGGGCTGGCCTGGCTGCACTCCAGTGGCTATTTGGGCAGATTTAGCCCTTGAGCCAGTTTGCTGGCCCCCGCCCTGGATGGAACACCAATACAGTGACTCTAATAGAACTGAGATAATTATCTGTATTGAAAGGTATTTACTGGTTGCTGGGCACTTCCCACTAGGACTCAAATTCACAACGAATAAACAGTGAATAGATTGCTCCCCCGACCCTTCCAGCCCCCTCCTTTTTTTTTTTTTTTTTTTTTTTTTGCAGTACCGGGGATTGAACCCAGGGACGTTCTACCTCCGCGCTACACCCCCGGCCCTATTTTTTATACTTTATTTTGAAATCGGGTCTCACAAGGTTGCAGAGGGCCTCACTAAGTAGAGAGAGAGAGAGAGAGAGAGAGAAAGAGAGACAGGGAGAGAGAGAGCTGAGGCTGGCCACGAACCCGGATCCTCCGGTCTCCGCCTCCCAAAGTACTGGGATTACAAGCGTGCGCCACCACGCCCGGCCTCCAGCCCCCTTCTTGAAAATAGCTTGTGTTTCACCCAGCTATGTGCCGCCCTGTCCTCAGCTGTTACAGGCTGTGACCAGAGATGGAATGGTCTTTGTCTCCTATAAGGATGATGAGGAAAGACCAGGGGCTACTTTGAAACTGTGCACCATTCAATAAGTTCCTTCTTTTCTCACTCTGTCTCTTAATTTTTGCATGAATTACCTTGCAGAGTTACAAAGTTCTTGTCAACATTAGAAATTGGAAATGTTAATTATTTATTAGTTTCTTCCTTAGGAGAGCCATAAACAACTACTGTGCATTTCCATCCACTCTTACTCCTCCCAGCTACATCTTTGCAGATGGTGATAAGCCAAGACAGATATCCTGTGTCCCCCACCAGGAGGAAACTGCACTGGGAGGAGCAGGGGTTGGGGAGCCTAATAAAGCAGCCAGTGAATGACAGTTTGCTTTGCTATTTACTTTGCTTCTTTTCATTTACTAATTAATTAACCAATGGAAAGGAAGATTCTAGGGTCTGCCCTCTTTTGCCCTCTATCCCTATCTTTTGGAATTGTGATGTAGAAAAAAAAATCTTTATTTACAAATAAAGGAAGCTGGGTATGCTGGCTTATGCCTGTAATCCCAGTACTTGAGAGACTGAGACAGGAGAATCACAGGTTCCAAGCCAGCCTCAGCAACTTAGTGAGACCCTGTTTCCAAATAAAAAATAAAAATCTGTCTGGGGGTGTAGCTCAGAGGTAGAATGCCCCTGGGTTCAGTCCCCAGCACCACACACACACACACACACACACACACACACACACACACACACACAATTAAAAATAATACAGAATAAAATAAAATAAAGGAAGCAAGCAAAACAAACATCCATTATAAATTTATAGATCTGTGTGCAGTCTCTCAGAAAAGCTAATTAATTCCCCTACCTTTGATTAGCCAGAGCTCAGTGTTATCTCCTTTACATAAGTCATGCACATATATCCTGAGTCGCACAGATAGGTGTAAGATAGATACTAACCTTCTTGGATTTCGGGGATGATGGAATAACCTTTAAATCAGTATCGTGGTGCACTGTCACTCTCCTTTGCAAAGCATGTCCTTTGGTGCCACTGCTAGAGGCTGCACGCCAGGCTGCAGAGCCTTCATCTGACCCTGTTTCCTTGTGATGTACTGATGTAACTGCTCCTTCTGGGTCGTGGTTTGCTCCGAGTCTAGGTAGCTGTAATACATTTCCTCTTCAGTCTCATTGTTAGCAAGGGTTGGTTCAGTGAGGACCAGGACAGGGTGAAGGCTGTGATACCTCCTTTCTCCTAAGCCATACAACTTCCCTCGCCTGTCCTTGAGCATAAATCCATCTTCTCAGCTTCCCGCCCATTTGTAATTATGCTGCATTTTTAATATTATTAACTTATTCATTCAGGCTATTTCTAACTCTAATACATTTGTTTTTATTGTCAGTCATCAAAATAATCCTCTTCAGCCTCAAAACAAAAACTCTTACTTATATAGGAATGTACATTGGTGGCTTCACTACTGAAGCCATTTTTTATGATTTTTCTATTTATCATTTTCTTTTTATATGTTCTATCAAAATCCTGTAACTAAAATTATATCCAAGATCTTGTTTAATTTTGATTTATCATTATTATTTTTTACTGGGTATTGAACCCAGGGGCATTCTACCTCCGAGCTACACCCCCAGCTCTTTTTATTTTTTATTTTGAAACAGGGACTCACTAAGTTGCAGAACCTCCGATCCTCCTATCTCAGCCTCCCAAGTACTGGGATTATAGGCGTGCACCACCACACCCAGCAGTTTTAATGTTTTTAAATAGTGATTAGAAAAGCCTCTTCTCTAATTTATGTAGACTTAAACTCTCTTTAGGGCTTTATGTGTTAAGTCAACCCCCCCCCCACCCAGGCATACACCATTTATGGTGTTACCCCCAAATTTACTCTCATTCCCACTTTTAAGAATTATGGCTGTAAAATTGATTCCATCTTGATTTGTTGTATTTTCTTTTTCATAATCAGCCATCTTATATTTAACTGTAACCTCAACTACATGTAAGAAATGATTGTCATGTCCTTTCCCATGATGGTAAAGGACTATATAAATGTGAGAGTGCTGAGATATTATGTGATTAGGCATCATTTTTTATTCATTAGAGGATAACAGTTTCTGATATTTTAAGGATTGAAGAATTTTTAAATGGAATTCTTACATCTGTATTCTCTAAAATATAGCATTTGAATTAAGATCAGATATAGTAAAATACACTGATTTGAATAGATTCATATGTGAATTTAACAAATGCATATAGACTAGCATAAGGATGAGTATTGCAGAAAAAAAAGCAAGTATTGGTTCCTGTCTTCTCATATCTTAGAGACCAATTAAGAGGACATATGTTTTAGCATCTTAGTTTTAAGTTTTAGGTGATAAAGTTGTAGGGAAAGTTTTGTGGTTTGCTAATGGAATTTTGTTCTTGGTAGGCTCACAATTCATATGGATGAAGAACTGCGAGCTCTGGCTTTCAATACCCTGCAGGCACTAATGCTTGATTTTCCAGATTGGCGGGAGGATGTTCTTTCAGGATTTGTTTATTTTATTGTTCGTGAAGTGACTGATGTCCATCCCACACTTCTTGATAATGCTGTAAAGATGTTGGTACAGTTAATCAATCAGTGGAAACAGGCGGCCCAAATGCATAATAGAAGCCAGGACTCACAGGTACTGAATTCTCCTGCATCGTCATCTTGTGTGCCATCAGTGGTAAATGACCAGTAGTGATGTTGATATAGATTTACTTTCTCAAACACTAAAATTTCCACCAGTTTTATTCACTCTCGGTGTGTTCATAATCCATTGCATTGAGCTTTTCCACTTGTTCATGTATTAAATATAAAGTGTCCGTCTAACCTTTCTCACCTACTTCCTCTGGTAACAATTACCTTTTTTTTTTTTTTTTTGTGGTACCGGGGATTGAACGCAGGGGCGTTCTACCTCCTCACTACACCCCCAGCCCTATTTTTTTTATGCTTTATTTTTGAGACCGGGTCTCACGAAGTTGCGGAAGGCCTCACTAGGTAGAGAGAGAGAGAGAGAGAGAGAGAGAGAGAGAGAGAGAGATCATGCGCGCGCACATGCGCGCTGAGGTTGGCCACGAACCCGGCTCCTCCGGTCTCCGCCTCCCAAAGTAAACAATTAGCTTTTAGTGAACATAGAAAGTAGAGCTAATTCTGGCTCACATTAGGTTGCTTTCAATATTTTTAAAGTTCATATGTTAAAAATGTTAGTAGTCTTCATATGGATTATTTGACTGTTTTATCAAAGGCCCTGGTCCTTGTTTCATGTTTACAGTGTCTGTGCTCCTCAACCATAAAAGATACTTAAGTTGTTGATTTATGATAATGTATAAATCAAAGACCCTCATAATTATAGAATTGGATGATCTAAGCCAACCTAGCATCTCAAAGTTAATGAGCATACACATCATCAGGGACGCAAGAATCTGTTTCTAACTGGCTCCTGGGTGGCTGGTCCACACTTGGAGTATGAAGGATCCAGTCCAGTCCCCTCATTTTTCCACGTAGGAACATTAGACCAAGAGTGATTATGTGTCAGTTCCAGGATTATGAAGCAGTCAGAGAACGATAGACGTTAAGTACCGAGTGCACATTTAGACTGCCAGTGAAATGCTTTTTTCTTCCTTTGCATGATTATAGTTTTATAAATCAAATGCTATTTGGATTGTTTGAGTCAGGCAGACCTGCAGCCATCATTTCCATGATTTGCTTTACTTTTTCTTAATTGTTCTTTTGGAATGGCGATGCCTCCATATTTTTAATTTTATTTCTAACTTGTGTTTACATTTCAAGCATGGTGTAGCTAATGGAGCTGCTCATCCCCCTCCTCTGGAAAGGAGCCCGTATTCCACTGTGTTCCACGTGGTTGAAGGGTTTGCACTCGTCATTCTCTGTAGCAGTCGACCTGCCACTAGGAGATTAGCCGTCAGTGTCCTTAGAGAAATACGGGCCTTATTTGCACTTTTGGAAATACCTAAGGTAAGATTTAGGTACTTCATCTAGTTGTCTAATGAACTTACTTAAAAACCATCCTTTGTCATCCTTATCCCACTTCGGTTACTACCATGTAGTTATAACCTACTTTATAGCAAAGTATTTTCTAGAGGGTCAAACTAACCTACCTGTTCTCAAGTTCTTTCATAACGAAGAGTGCTGAAGCACATTTTTTAGCATATACTTAGCTGGAGTTAATTTTCTTAAACATTCCTTACTTTTTTTAGACATGTGATGTCTTTTTTCTAGGGTGATGATGAGTTAGCCATAGATGTGATGGACAGGCTGAGCCCATCCATTCTTGAGAGCTTCATCCATCTCACGGGGGCCGATCAGGTAACTATGGTTTCATGCATCTCAGTGTGGTTCTGGGGCTTAAGGCAAATATATGTACATGCATGTATACATACATACATAAATGAATTTCCTTAATAAGTGTAATGCATTAGAAAGTATTTTTTAAATATGTAAAATGCTTTTAAGGTAAAAACAGTGTTTTTTTTTAATTGGCATTTGCTTATGCTATGGTTAGTTCTTGACAAAATTAGATTAAATTGGATAAATCAATTTTATCTTTCTAAAATTCTAAATTTTCCAATCTAAGAAGTTTCCCTTAAATGTAATGTTCTGTGGACTACTATTTGCCATTTACTATAGTACCTAAGATTCTTGACATCAGGACACTGGTTAAAATCATATGGGAAAAAATTTGTTTAAATTTAAAGCAAAAACTTATACTCCACTTCTTCAATTTGTTTGCTTTATCACATGCATTTAAGTACAGTAGACTTATAGTATATTCTATGCCAATGTCATATGTAATTTGACTTTTTTAAGTAGAGAGAAAAGTCTTTGTCAGCAAATGCATTACAAAGAAAACTTAGGCAAACTTTCTTAGTTGGGTTTGGGGGAAAAATAATAGGTCATATGTTGAGATTCCAAGGTTGACATAAGAACAACTATCAAACTTTGCAACTTGAAATTCTTTTGCTCCTATTTTGGTGTACATGGATAAGAGGTTTATGTACTTTCTGCATAACACCTGGCTGTAATAATTCATGAATTATAAACAACTGACAGAGGTAATAATAAAATTTTGTAAGCCTAAAGAATGATTAAAAGTCTGTACAACTCAAAAATTTCATTTTGGATTATTAACCATGAATTATGCTAATAAAGGCAACAATAGTTGAGTTGCTCCTAGGGCCTAAAGCCCTTCTTTACAAACATAATGCTCTGAGGTAGGACTTAGTCTCTCCAGTATAAGAACTGGAACACTGCTGAGCAAATATTTAAGAATATGTACCTCTGGAGGAAAGTTCATGTTCTAGTCTGTTCCACTCATGTGTAGTTAATAGATCACTTTTTAGTTGTCTAAAAACTTCAGAATGCCCATAAAAGTTGGATATTCATATTTGAATTACTTACATTAGTGGTTCATAACCTTTTTGGTTCATAAATCCTTTAGAGAATAATGAGAGCTATGGAATCTCTCTACAGAAAAATTCATGTATGCATGTGCAATTTCTGGAATTTACTTGTTCCAGCTGGGTATGGTGGCAGCACACCTATAATCCCAGATCACAGGTTTGAGGCCAGCCTCAGCAACTTTGTGAGATCCCGTTTCAAAATAAAAAATAACAAGGGCTGGGGGTCTAGCTCAGAGTTAGAATGCCCCTACACCCAATCCCCACTACCAAAAAAGAAAGAGGAAGGACGGAGGGAGGGAGGGAGGGGGGAAGGGTAACTCACTTCTTCCTTTAACTTACCTTGGACCTCATATTATCCTCTATTCTAGAAATCACCAATAGACCACTTCCAGTTTAAAGCAATTCATATGGGAAAACTTTAAAAGTTATTGGAATGAACAATAATCAGTTCTTTTTTTGTCTACCTAGACTACTTTGCTGTACTGCCCTAGCTCGATAGATTTGCAAACATTAGCAGAATGGAACTCTTCTCCTATTAGCCACCAGTTTGATGTGATTAGTCCGTCGCACATATGGATATTTGCACATGTGACCCAAGGGCAAGACCCATGGATTATAAGTCTCTCCAGTTTTTTAAAGCAAGAAAACCTTCCTAAACACTGCTCTACAGCTGTGAGCTATGCTTGGATGTTTGCATACACCAGGCTGCAGTTGTTGTCCCCCCAGGTTGATATCAAGTAAGTGGTTTTCCTAGTGTGAATGTAAAAAGGTATCTGCTGTCAGCTTATGTACCCTATGTATATGAAAAGTAGTACAAATTGGATGTGCCATAATACTATATAGGTATCTTCAGGATGGAGAGTAAAGTTGTAAAGAGGCAGTCTTATAACTTCTTTGTCCTTTTCATGTATTCAGTTTCACCAAATTTTGTTTTTCTTAATAGCACTGAGCTTGATATATAATATGTGTCTCAGCTGGACATGATGGCTCACACCTGTAATCCCAGTACTTGGGAGGCTGAGACAAGAGGATCGCAGGTCTGAGGCCAGTCTCAGCAACTTAGCAACACACTTAGCAACTTACTGAGACCCTGTTTCTAACTAAAAAATATTAAAAAATAAAATAGGAAATATGTCTGGGCTGTAGCTCAGAGGTAGAATGCCCGTGTGTTCAGTCTGTAGTACTGTGTGTGTGTGCATGTGTGCCTGACCCTTTATTCATTTGTATCATGTCATTCCACAAACATTTAGTGCTAGTAATAAAAACTTGATGTTCATCATCTGCCCCTAAATTGATTGAAATTTACATTAGTTAAGAAAGCTTTTAAAGCATGTCGTGTGACTTATACCTACCTGTTTTCCCTCTTCTCTCTCCGTAGTAGCCCCATCAATGCTAAGAAAGTAAACACCACCACAAGCAGTGACTCGTACATCGGCCTGTGGAGGAACTATCTGATCCTGTGCTGCAGCGCAGCAGCGTCTGCATCCTCGTCGACCTCTGCAGGCTCCGTGCGGTGCTCCCCTCCCGAGACGCTGGCGTCCACCCCCGACAGTGGCTACGGCATCGACTCCAAAGTGAGTTGTTCAGCCCCACCACTGAAAACGAATGGCACGTGGAAGGAATATTTTAAAATTTCTTTTCTTGGGTAATGTAGTAAGTTGACTGCAAAGTATATTTCTTAACCTGCAATTGAAAATGAAAATAAGAAAACCTATTACTATTTTTGTGGATTCCTAGTTGGAATCCATAATACAAATAAAGTTTTTCATGGGAAAGAAGGTCCCACACTCATTAAATTCATCATAATGAGTATTTTTAAGGAAAATATCCATTTTTTCCTAGAGTTCTCATCCTTCTAGATGCCTAAAAGGAGTAATTTTTTTTTTTTTTTTGGTATGGCACTGGGGATAGAACCCAGGGACATTCTACCTCCGAGCTACTTTATTCTTTTATTTTGAAACAGGGTCTCACTAACATGCAGAGGGCCTCACTAAGTAGCTGAGGCTGGCCGTGAACCAATCCTCCTGTCTCAGCCTCCCAAGTACTAGGACTACAAGCGTGCCCCACCACGCCTGGCTTCCAAAAGGAGTAATTTAAATCATTAAATCCTTTTCTAAAATTTCCCTAAATCACGTATTGATACAATGAACACTCAATAAGAGCAGTTATGTGGTTTTTATGGTATTACACAAAATATGGCATAGTTGAACAAAACTTAGAAAACTTAAGATTGTAGTGTCTGACTTTAACAACGTGAGTAGTTTAGAAATAATTTTGTTTTACTGATGTTTGTGGATCAAAAGATTTAGATACCTGATGGAGTCAGCCTATTATATGATGGTAAGTTTTTGTAAGAAATTATGAGACCTACGAACAAATTTTCCTAATGCAACTTGCAGTAAGCCACTGGACAGTCATTTGTAGGTTATGTACACAGTTGATTTTGAAGCAACCTTCATTCATACAGAAGTTTCGTTTGACCATTGTCCTTCATCAAATTTGAAATGTCAAAATATTTAGTTGGACATAATATCATTAGTGGCTGCTCTAAATACAGTATTATTTTCCCCCCCAGATTATTGGTATCCCATCCCCTTCGTCCTTGTTTAAGCACATAGTTCCAATGATGCGCTCTGAGAGCATGGAAATCACAGAATCCCTTGTTCTAGGCCTTGGCAGGACCAACCCTGGAGCGTTTAGGTAATTACCTTCTTACGTTTCTCTACGCACTAAAACAGTAAATGCACTGCTTAGAGAGAGGCATGGGAGAGTCAAGCAGAGTTCTTATTAGGATAGTTGCCTAAAAGCTCTGACTTTTACCAGTTAACATCCAGATGATAATGAATGAAGTCAGTGAATATAGTTGAGCCCTTTTTGAGCAAATTAAGACTTACCCTATTTTCTTCATAGAATTATTATTTTCTTTTTTCATTTCATTTTTTGGGGGGGCTAAGGATCGAACCCAGCTATACTCCCATCCCACAGAATTATTAAGAAAATTTAAAAATCCATATATGAATATATTTTAAAAGTGGTAAAATAACAAATACATAATCTTTTAATATTTTCTCAATTAATTTTTTTGTTGTTTCCGTTTGTTTTGTTTTTGGTACTGGGCATTGAACCCAGGAGCATTCTGCCTCTGTCCCACTCAGTTTAATCACACAGTGATTCTGTTAATACATAATCTTGGTCTAGTACTTTAAGCTCCAGTTTTCCCCTTTCTTGTTTGAAAGAATTTGAATCTTTCTAAGAAATATTTATGTACATATTTTATATCATTCTTGATTTTGTGTGTGTGTGTGTCTGTGTGTGGCACTGGGGATTGAATCCAGGGGCATTCTACCTCCAAGCTACACCCCCAGCCCTGTTTTTTTTTTATTTTGAAACAGAGTCTTGCTAGGTTGATGAGAATCTTACTTTTTGCTGAGGCTGCCCTTGAACCTGCAATCCTCCTGTCTCAGCCTCCCATGTACCGGGATTATAAGCATCCACCAACACGCCTGACTCATTCTTGATATTTTTTATATTAATTAAGTAAATTCTTCATTTTTGCCTGAGGTTCTGTGTTTTTATATCCTGCTGGGTTCTCAATGTATTTTTTTCTCAGAATTTCCTCAATTGATATGAGGGTATTTGATTTTTTTTCCTCCAAGATAATATGTACACAAGAATTGGCTGATAAATTACAGTATATATATAGGTATGGAATAGCATTCATCATAAATGACATTTTGGGAAAGTATTTAAACATGGTTAAATATATTATTGTGCTAATCAAAAAATGGGACATAAAAGTTATCTCAACTTAAAAAATTATCAACAATCTATAAATAGAGACATCTTTGAGGCAAATACTTTTTGTGTTCTTCTTGGACTTTAAAAAAAAGTTTCCCCATCTTACACAGTAAGCACAATTTCAGTGTATAATAAAAATGTAAACAAAGAGGAACTCATCATTTCCATGAGATTCATATCCTCTTTCCCATTAATTTAATTTATAAAATTCTAAGGAGATAATCAGAAATGCAAACAGTGATTAATCTGTGAAGTTGTTCAGTGAGCCAATATTTATAATAACAAAGTAGTTAAAATTGAATGATTCAGTAATAACTGACAATGGTTAAGAAAATTATGGTATCCCACACTATGAGAGAATATTATGAGTTAATTGAGACATGTGAAAGTAGCTTATGCTATTGTTAAATAAAAGAAAAATGATACCCTTTTATATAAAAAACAGGGTTTTAACTACATAAAATATTTGTAGTATGCAAAATGGTTAGACAAATATATTGATGGTTCTTAGCTTTATAAATTAATATAAATGGCCTATACTGTAGTTTCCAAATGTTTATTTAATCAAGATAAAACCATAAAAGTATTTAAAACATTAAGGTTAGAGTTAACACTTGTCAAGTTATATCTGTTTAGCCATTAATAGAATGTACATCTATCTATTTATTTATTTATTTTAGGGAACTAATAGAGGAATTACATCCCATAATTAAAGAAGCACTCGAAAGAAGGCCAGAGGTAAGCTATGTCCTGTAGTTTTCTGTCATTAAATATTTATTTGGCAAATACTTTTTTTTCTGCTGTATCATATATATTGTACCAAAAGTTAGAAATTAAGAAGTAAAAGATTGTGTAGTATATTTTTAAACTTTCTTTTCAGATACAGACTCTTTGCCCTACAAGAGAACATAAGTAGAAACTCATTATGTAAAACGGACAAAGCATTGCTGTAGCTTAAGTGTGAGCAGGAAGTAGGGTATAGACACAGGGAGCCACAGAGGCCCATTTTGGCTCATGGGCCCTAGTTTGACAGTCGTGGATCTAGAGTCTCAAATCTATAGATCTACACCAGGTTCTGTGCCACTTTCAGAAACTATGTGTCTAGTGAGGCAGATGATGATGTAAGCCATAATTACAGCAGTTTATTACAGACAAAATAAAGTCATGGGTACAGGGTTAGAAAAACCACAGAGAAGAAAACCTCAGGCTCTACCCAAGGGAAGGGAAGAAAAGGAAAGGGAAGGCATTATGGAGGAAGGCCAATATTTGAGGTAAATTTTGAAGGATAGTCCCTAGTGAAAGCAAGTAAGGGCATTCTAGGTAGGAGAAATAGCACTTTCAGATTTTAAAAAGAATTTGGAATTCATACATTTTTTTATTTGCTTATATCATGAGGGAAAGTGGTTGACCTGTATAGCATTTTATAGGTGTCCTATCTGTAGGATGAAGGAACATAATTTAATTTTACCCTGTAGAGTAACTATAGTGGCCCCATTATGTCATTGATCTGATTTCTGTATCAGAATGATCTTTTTTTTTTTTGCGGTACCAGGGATTGAATCCAGGGGCATTCTACCTCCAAGCTACACCCCCTGCCTTATTTTTTATCCTTTTTATTTTGAAACCGGGTCTCACGAAGTTGCGGAGAGCCTCACTAAGTAGCTGAGGCTGGCTGCGAACCCGGATCCTCCAGTCTCAGCCTCCCAAGTACCAGGATTACAAGCGTGCACCACCACGCCCAGCTAGAATGATCATTTTGGTTACAGTGTGTGATGATTTATTTGAAGGAAGTGGAATTGGAATACTTCTGAGTTCAGGGGGGGAAAATTCATGATCCCGAGACATTAGAACCGTGCACAGATGTGCCTTGATGGCGAGTTAGGTTTGAGAACCCGAGACTCTGTCTTTCTGTGGAGACAGTATGAAAACAGGCCAATTACAACTTTGTAGAACTCTTCAAGGACTGTTGAGAAAGCATCCCATTCTAAATGAATTGCTATAGGCTTTAGAAAGATCCCAAGGAAACACTGAAATGAATGAATTGGTCATCAGCAAGTTGGCCTGCGATGGAAAGCAGAAAAGCCAACCATGGGCATGAGTGTGAAAGACTGGCACGTTTCAAATCATTCTGCATTATGAAAACTACCTCATAAGTGAAATAATGAGCTGGAGTAGAAAGTGATATAGAAGATCGATGTCTTACGTATAACTTCCTATTAGAAGCAGAATCAGGTTGAAGTGTTAGAGCTATTATTCTAGCCCTTAGTTCTCTTGGCCCTAGTAATACAAACATATTTATTCATTTCCTAATAAGCAAACAAGTTTCTTTTTGTTTTTTGTGTGCGTGCCAAAATTAAGTGGAAAACTTTGGCATAAGGAAAATCTGCAGGTTTTCTTAAGTGCCCTTTAGGGTTGCTTTCCCTGCCCTTCTACCATATTTTGGGGAGTATCATAGGGATTTTTTATAATTCAGTGATGACACTTTACTAATCAATTCGTATAAAATTGTCAGATTAGAAAATCACCTAAAAGTAACTGTTTGAGTTTTGTTCCCCCCCACACAAGGAACATCATTCTGCAAACTGTGAGATGCATTTGGTTGGTTAGTTTCAAACCGTCCACACATCTCTCTTTGATGCAGTAGCAGGCAGGGTGCTCACAATTTGTACTGAACAAGCACAATAATTTCCATCAGCCCCAGATCTCTCTCTGGCAGTCCCAGCGTTCTTTCCAAGTGGCACCGGCAGGTTTCTTGCGCACTTCCCTGAAGGCTTTTTCATTAAGATCTTTGTATCTTTGGAACAGAATATGAAGCGGCGCAGGCGCCGAGACATTTTACGAGTGCAGCTGGTACGAATCTTTGAACTGCTGGCGGATGCTGGTGTCATTAGTCACAGGTCGGTATTGGTCTTTATTTTGTAAAACTTCTGAATGATTAGGGAACATCAACTCTTTTCCCTCGTGAAATATGTAAAAAACAGAAAAGCACCTTTGCAAACGACAACAAAAAACCGTCTGTAACACTGTCACTGTTTACCAATCAGAGGCATCCAGTACATTAATCAGTGGCCAAAAAATATATTGAAAAATCTACCATCAGAACTAGATTGCTATGGGCAAAAATTGGTTATAATGTTGCTCTGATTTTTTTTTTTTTTTTTTAGCACTGGGGATTGAACCTAGGGGC
>PVJS01036878.1:7732-20315 GCA_004027185.1 Glis glis | reverse complement strand
CCCCAGTACTGAAAAAAAAAAAAAAAAACAATTCTCAGTGTCTTACTGTCAGGGCCTACAAAATCAAGTATAGAGGCCACGTAAGAAAGGTAAATGAGAAAAGCAGGCTACTTTGAGACAAGAGTGGGCGATGGGGTATGGGGCAAAATAAAATTTCCTTTCTTTTTTTTGCAAAATAAAATTTATACAATACACATAAATGTATTAAAAAATTTTTTTAACATGCCATCCAAACAAAAAGCCTTAGCCACTGTGACTTTGCAACCCCTAGATTATATTAATTAAATACTATCTTATATAAGAAATGTTTATCATTATTATATTAATCTATCAATATACTTGTATAGGCCACACTATATTTTATGGTTTAAAGGAAAAACAAAACCAGATGAGGTGATAACTTGACTGTCATTCTGTTCCAGAATCTTTTCGTCATGGCTAATCGAATTTGTCCTTTGGGTGATACTCAAAGGCAGGATGATAGTGATGAAGGCCATAAAAAGTAGACATTGTCTATTTTCCCAGTTGCATCAGATCAACTGTCAAAATATGTCTTACAGGGCTGGGGATGTAACTTAGTGGTAGACCGTGCTTGCCTAGCATGTGTGTGGCCCTGGGGGTTTGACCCCACCACTAAGAAAACAAAAAAACAAAAACTTAAAACCTGGAATTATAGAATTTTGAGAAAATTCAGATTTTCCAGCCTCAGTAAAATTTTATCCTCTCACATTAGTTTCACATTTATATGTTTTACCTTTACAGCCTGAGGAAGAACTTGATCCTGAAGAGAGGGACAACTTCCTCCAACAGCTTTATAAGTTTATGGAAGACAGAGGTATTTTCATGTTTATTATTTAAACGTACTTATTTCTTTTACAGTTTCATATTTTAGGTGCATGCATTGTTTTGGTTAATATCATGCATGTATTACATTTTAGTTAAAGCCTGAGGATCAGTTACAAGTGATAATAGTTAAATATTTGGAATAAAAACAATGTTGAGCCAGGCGTGGTGGTGCACTCTTGTAATCCCAGTACTTGAGACAGGAGGATCACAGGTTCGTGGTCAGCCTCAGCTACTTAGTGAGGCCCTTTGCAACTTAGTGAGACCCTGTTTCAAAATAAGGAATAAAAAAATAGGGCTGGGGTGTAGCTAGGAGGTAGAATACCCCTGGGTTCAATTCCCAGTACTGCAAAAAATTTTTTTTAAAAACCCAAACAATGTCTATTTTGAGTAGAGATAGGTAGAAAAACCTTTTTTTCTTTTTATTTTTTTGCAGTACTGGGGATTGAACCCAGGGGCATTCTACCTCTGAGCTACACCCTCAGCCCTATTTTTCTTTTTTTTGTATGTGTGGTGCTGGGGATTAAACCCAAAGGCATTCTATCTCTGAACTACACCCCAAGCCCTACTTTATTTTTTATTTGGAAATAGGGTCTCACTTAGTTGATGCAAGCCTCACTGAGTTGCTGAGGCTGGCTTCGAACCTGTGATCCTCCTATCTCAGCCTCCCAAGTACCGGGATTACAGGGGTGCACTAGCACCCCCAGCTTTTATTTTGAAACAGGCTCTCACTAAGTAGCTGAGGCTGGCCACGAACCCGTGATCCTCCTGTCTCAGCCTCCCAAGTCCTGAGATTACAAGCGTGCACCATCTTGCCTGGCTAGAAAAACAGTTTTGATATAATTAAACTTAGTCTTCCTGGGACATACAAAACCAAAAAAATAAAAGCCGGATATGGTGGCACACACTTTTAATCCCAGTACTTGGGTGGCTGAGACAGGAGGATCACAGGTTCTAGGACAGCCTCAGCAAGTAGTGAGGCCCTATGCAACTTAGCGATAACCTGTTTCAAAATAAAATAAAAAATAGGGCTGAGGGTGTAGCTCAGAGGTAGAATGCTCCTGGGTTCAATCCCCAGTACCATAAAAAACCCCAAAATTAGTATTCATAATGTTAATCTGCATACCCATGTCTTACTAATGCTATATTTATAGTAAGTAAACTAGCCCGATTCTTGGTCTTAGCAAATTAAAATTATAGGAGATCAATCTTTATATGAATAGTAGGATGGGATTTCTAGCAGAGGCAGAAGAAAGAACCATTGTAAATCGTCATTAGTCCTAGAAAAGGCCTTAAATAAATCCTAGACAGCCTGTGGCGTTCAGAAGTCCTCCTTTATATTATTGCCAGCAGCTTTAACATATGTGTTAAAGCAATGAGAATGGAACCCGGGCCTAAAACTGATCCTTTCATAGAATTTGTCCATGCCTAAGTGAACCAGCAACATTGTCAGTCACATCTTGCTGTCTACATCTTGTTTTACCTAGTTCACTGGAGACTTTATTAGCTGTAAAAGTACAACACCTGAGCTGGGTGTGGACGTACATGACTATAATCCCAGTACTTGGGAGGCTGAGACAGGAGGATCGCAGGCTCACAGTGAGCATCAGGAATTTAGTGAGACTCACAGCAACCTAGCAAAACCCTGTTTCAAAATAAAAAATAAAAGAAGGGTTGGGGGTGTAGCTTGGAGGAAGAATGCCTCTGGGTTCAGTCTCCAGTACCACAGAGGTGGGGAGGATACACCACCTAGAATCTAAAGACCTCACAAAACTGTAAAGAATAGAGGGAATATTTTGTGTTGTCTTAGATCATTTAAGGTTCTTTAACATATGTCTCTATTTAATGAAATTTGGGGTATTAGAAGTTGGTAGCTTTTTTGTCAAATTTTTATTTTTCACTTGAATGAACGTTTTATTTTTACTCTTTGATATTAAAAGGTACTCCAATCAACAAACCACCTGTTTTGGGATATAAAGATCTCAATCTCTTCAAACTCTTTAGACTGGTTTATCATCAGGGCGGATGTGACAATGTAAGTGTGGATGGGATGAAAAGTCAACACATCTAATGTTGAGCTCTTTATGCACTATAATTAGTAAATGCATGTTCTTAAAGGACATAGAATATTAGTGTGAAGATTCTTTCCCTTTGCAAATGGTAACAAACAAAAACTTAATTTTCCAGATTGATAGTGGTGCTGTATGGAAGCAAATTTATATGGATCTTGGCATTCCGATTTTGAATTCAGCTGCTTCCTACAATGTAAAAACTGCTTATAGAAAGTAAGTATAATTTATTCATTAAAAAATACATATTTTCAAGCCAGGCATGGTGGCACACGCTTGTAATCCCAGTACTTGGGAGGCTGAGACCAGAGGAACCGGGTTCATGGCCAGCCTCAGCTACTTAGTGAGGCCCTCCGCAACTTAGTGAGACCTTGTTTCAAATAAAGAATAAAAAATAGGGCTGGGGGCCAGGCGTGGTGGCGCATGCTTGTAATCCCAGTACCCTGGGAGGCAGAGAATAGAGGATCCGGGTTCTCGGCCAGCCTCAGCTCTCTCTTTCTCTCTTTCTCTCTTTCCCTCTCTCTCTCTCTCTCTCTACCTAGTGAGGCCTTCTGCAACTTTGTGAGACCCGGTTTTAAAATAAAGTATAAAAAAATAGGGCCAGGGGTGTAGCACAGAGGTAGAACGCCCCTGGGTTCAATCCCCGGTACCGCAAAAAAAAATAAAAATAAATAAAAATAAAAATAGGGCTGGGGGTGTAGCCTGGAGGTAGAATGCCCCTGGGTTCAATCCCCAGTACCACAAAAAAAACCCTATTTATAGGGAATATTTTCCTTTTAATTTTTTAACAAACTAGAATGCATCAATTAAAGAACATAAATGTTAGAGAAAGTGTATTTATTAAAAGGTTTAGGCTAATGCCCGGCTAGGAAGGCATTTTATATTACAACCAGTATTTCTGTTTATAATCTGATCTAAAACACCCAGAAGAAAAATGAATTGAGTTTTACTTTTTAAAAGTATGTGTGTTTAAGCTGGGCGTGGTGGCGCACACTTGTAATCCCAGTACTTGGGATGCTGAGACAGGAGGATCTCAGGTTCATGGCCAGCCTCAGCAACTTGTGAGCCTTCCACAACGTAGTGAGACCCTGTTTCAAAATAAGAATAAGGCTGGGAGTGTAGCTCAGAGGTAGTATGTCCCTGGGTTCAATCCCCAGTACCACACACACACACAAAGTATGTGTGTTTAATAACAATATTCAAATAGAATGAATGACTAATATTTCTTACCCATGAAATATTATTTCTGTAGGTATCTCTATGGTTTTGAGGAGTACTGCCGTTCTGCAAATATTCAGTTCAGAACTATTCACCATCATGAACCAAAAGTAAAAGTGGAAAAAAAAGACTTAGAAGAATCAATGGAAGAGGCTGTAAAAGTAGATCAAGAAATGCCTTTAATAGAAGTGAAGAGTGAACCTGAGGAAAATATTGATTCAAACAGTGAAAGTGAAAGGGAAGAAGTGGAACTGAAATCTCCAAGGGTGAGTACTTAATAGTAGTTTTATCTAATTTTTTAAAAACATTATTTAAAATTTTGATTATGGCCGGGTGTAGTGGCGCATGCTTGTAATCCTAGTATTTGGGAGGCTGAGACAGGAAGGTCACAGGTTCAAGGACAGCCTCAGCAAGTACTGAGACTCTCATCAACCAAACAAAACCCTGTTTCATAATAAAAATAAGATAGGAACCCCAGTATTTGGGAGGCTTAGACAGGGGGAATCACATGTTCACAGCCAGCCTCAGCAACTTAGTGAGACCCTCCACAACTTAGTGAGACCCTGTTTCAAAATAAAGAATAAAAAATAGGGCTGGGGGTGAAGCTCAGAGGTAGAATGCCCCTGGGTTCAATCCCCAGTTCAGAAAAATAAAAATAAATAAAATAAAATAGGGCTGGGGTATACCTCAGAGGTAGAAAAAAATAAATTTTTTTATTATGGACATTTTCAGATATGTATAAAAGTATTACAGTGAGCATAGTTTATTTTAGTTTATTTTAGTTATTTAGTTATTTTAGTTTATTTTAGTTATGCTTCAGCCGGGCTAGCTTAACTGTTTTCTCAATATATTGCACATTATTTCTTCCACTCAAAAAACTCTTTCTCATGTTTTCTATCTGTGTCACTGTTCACGTCATTCTCATCTGCGATCAGTCTAACATATTGACTTCCTTGAAGTCTTCTGCTAAAAATGTGACCACACTGAAGCCTATGCTGACCGTCTTATCTAAAAATTGTAACCTACTGCCTCACTTTGGCACTCTCAGTCCCTCTAATCCATCCATAATTTGCTTATGTATTCTGTTTATTATTTTCATCTCTTTTGCCTTGCTCTGTACTCGAGTCACGCTCCTTGGGAGCAGGCATCAGTGTTTATTTTTCTTTACTGACAGATCCCAGGCATCTAGAATAGTGTACACATTAAATAGTTGTTGAGTGAGTGATTCTCCACTATATAACATCTGTGACCCACAACTACACGGTGTCTGTCTTTCTCACTTCATACCACACTGTACTGCTCTAGCCATGTGAACACTGGTTTTATCTTCCAACTCTGCTCTTCCTCTGCGTTAACGTATAGGTTGTATGCAGGAATTGTCATTAGCCATTCTGACCAATGTCCAATGATGGCTTCATAGTAAGACTTACCAGCTTTTTTTTTTGTATTGGGGGTTGAACCTCGGGAGCATTCTACCGCTGAGCTACACCCCCAGCCCTACTTTATTTTTCATTTTAAAACAGAGTCTCACTACATGGCTGAGGGTCTCTCTAAATTCCTGAGGCTGGCCTCAAACCTGCTATCCTCTCGTCTCAGCCTCCTAAGTTACTGGGATCATAAGAAGGCACCACTGTACCTGGCTTTCAACTTTTAGGAGAAAGGAATTTGCCACAGTATCAAAGAAGTTCAGTTCCTGTATTATGTCTGATTTTTCAGTGAAGTCATATTTAGTGAAAGGTGAAATCACCTTTTTTAATCATCACCTCTTTTAGTTGTTCTAAAATCTTTTTTTTTAGTGTGGTGCTGGGGAATGAACTCAGGGGCATTCTACCTTCTAGCTATACTCCCAGCCCTATTTTTTAATTTTTATTTTGAAAATAGGGTCTAGGGTCTCGCTAGGTTGATGAGAGTCTCACTACTTGGTGAGGCTGTCCTCGAACCTATGATCCTCCTGTCTCAGCCTCCCAAGTACTGGGATTACAGGTGTGCGCCACCACACCTGTCTCTGAAATAATTTTTTAACTGACTATTCTGATTGTCATCTACTAAGTGGTATCTTCTAGTAATTTTCATAGAATATCCAAATTGGTTTTTGACCTTTTTTTTTCAAGTTTAATTTTTTTTGGTACTAGGGGTACTGGGGATAGAACTCAGAGGCATTCTACCTCCAAATTATACCCCCAACCTGATTTTATTTCTTATTTGGAAACAGGGTCTCACTAGGCTGCTGAGAGCCTCGCTAAGTTGCTGAGGCTGGCTTTGAACCTGTGATCCTCCTGTCTCAGCCTCCCAAGTACTGGGATTACAAGTGTGCACCACCACACCTGGCTTAATTTTATTTTTTAAATCATGGTAAAATACATATACCATAAAATTTACTGTCTTAACCTTTTTTATTTCTTTGCGGTACTGGGGATGGAACCCAGGGGCATTCTACCTCCAAGCTACACCCCCAGCCCTATTTTTTTTTTTAATTCTTCATTTTGAAACAGGGTCTCACTAAGTTGCAGAAGGCCTCACTAAGTAGCTGAGCCTGGCTGCGAACCCAGATCCTCTAGTCTCAGCCTCCTAAATACTTGGATTACAAGTGTGCACCACCACGCCCGGCTTAAACCTTTTTTTTTTTTCCCCCGTACTGAAAATTGAACCCAGGGGTGTTCTACCTCTGAGCTACACCTCCAACCCCATTTTATTTTTTATTTTTAAACAGAATCTCACTAAATTACTGAGGGTCTTGCTAAATTGCTGAGGCCGACTTTGAACCTGCAGTCTTCCTGTTTCAGCCTCCCAAGATCTGGGATTACAGGCATGCACCACCACGCCCAGCCCAGTTTAACCATTTTAAGAGTACTATTCATTGGCATTAAGTATGTTCACAGTGTTATATATCCATCACTACCATCTACTGGTGTCTAGTTCCAGATTTTTTTTTGTCTTCCAAAACTGAAAATCCTCTACCTTTTAAACAGAAACTTCCTATTCCTTCCTCCCTTAACCCTAAGCAACCACATATGCTTACTATATCTGTGAATTTGATACTATAAGCACTTGATATAAGTGGAATTATACACTATTCATCTTTTCATGACTGGCTTATTTCTCTCAACATACTGTGTCTTCAGGGTTCACCCATGTTGCAGCATATGGCAGAATTTCCTTCCTTTTTAAAGATGAATAATCTATTGTATGTATTTTAGGCATACTTCTGATCTTTTACCTGATGACCTTCCTTGTCCAATGTATGACATTTGCAATGTTCTATAGAGTATGGATGAACCATAAATTTATCTTCCTCAAGATTTTCTCCAATTCTTTACTAAGTGCAAAAAGTGCTGCAATATATATGCTTATGAGAACATTATCTTAATTTAGCTTAGCACATAAGCCAGACTTCTAAAAATGGGATTTCTGGGACAAATGTATACAAACCCAAATTTCGATAGGTAACAGTTGTCTTCATTCATTTACCTACAGATAATTAAACAGCATCTGCCTTGTGCCAAGCACTGTCTAGACCTGAGGATACAGAAGTGAATAATACAAAGCCTCTGCCATTGTGGAACTTAGATTCTAGTGCTTTGCAAGAGAAACAAGTTTCTTCATTTTGTGTTTTTGAAGTCTAAATAGCACATAGGCACTAGGGAAAACACTTGTTTACTGAGACATTCATTGTAAATTAATTTAATGCTATCTAAATTGTTGCCTCCTTTTTGAATTTTTATTCTTGCTATATTTCAAGTGGAGGGGAATTGTGCCACCATGTAGAGATTGATTTGAAGGGGAATATAGAAGGTAGTGAAGTGGCTCACCAGTTTCATGGTCAGTTGAGCATGTAAGAGGCTAGGTCAGGGCTGCTGGAGATAGGACAAGTTCCTACTGACACAGCTCTCCAGATAACTCATTCAAAAAAAAAACTCAGCCGGGCGTGGTGGCGCACGCTTGTAATCTCAGTACTTGGGAGGCGGAGACCGGAGGATCCAGGTTCGCGGCCAGCCTCAGCTACTTAGTGAGGCCCTCCGCAACTTTGTGAGACCGGTTTCAAAATAAAGTATAAAAAAATAGGGCTGGGGGTGTAGCTCAGAGGTAGAATGCCCCTGGGTTCAATCCCCGGTACCGCCAAAAAAAAAAAAAAACTCACTTTTTTGCCATTGATGCAATTCAGTTCTTTTAAAATGTAGTCATACACAAATACGGTAATGGAAATTTTGTCTTAATAAAGAGTAGAATTAGAGACCCCAGCAGCCATAATTTAGGGGTTGATTTATTGTTATTGTTAACTTTTGTTATTAGCATTTATGTAATTTAAAAATTTTACTGTAGTCAAGAAATATTAAAAGTGGGATAAATAATATAGTGAACAAAGATTTGTGTGGGGTTTTTTGGGTGGGGGGAGGGAAGTACTGGGGTCTGTAACTAGGGCCTTGCACTTGCTAAGCTTGTGATCTATTGCTGAGCTACCCCCAGCCCCAGTAGAAACTTTCTTTTTGTGTGTGTGTGGTATTGGGGATTGAACCCAGAGGCATTCTACCTCTGAACTACACCCCCAGCCCTATTTTTTTTTTTGAAACAGGATCTCCCTAGGCTGAGTGTCTTACTACTTGCTAAGGCTGTCCTTGAACTTGCAATCCTCCTGTCTCAGCTTCCCAAGTACTAGGATTACAAGTGTGTGCCACCATGCCTGGCTAGAAACTTTCATTCCTTATGTAGTATATGGCAAGGGAGCATGGTAGATCTGAACATAATTAAGTAATTTATATTGGTTTTTCTTTTACTTTCAAATGGAAGAGAAAAGTAAATGGGAGTTGATTGGTTTTCAGAGTCTTATCTCAAGCCAAAGAGCAGACTAGTCATTGCTGTGAAGATTTAAGGGAAAAGCATCTTTTTCTGCTTTTCCCCCCTTTGTACTGATGACTGTTTTAAAGCTTTTATCTCCTTTACTAGGGACGAAGGAGAATTGCTCGAGATGCAAATTCTATTAAAAAGGAAATTGAAGAAGAGAAAACAGAAGACAAATTAAAAGATAACGATACAGAAAATAAGAGTGTAGATGATGATTATGAAACTGCTGAGAAAAAAGAAAATGAGCTACTTCTGGGGAGAAAAAATACACCAAAGCAAAAAGAGAAGAAAATTAAAAAGCAAGAGGATTCTGACAAAGACTCAGATGAAGAGGAAGAGAAGAGCCACGAGAGGTACATTATCTTATGTTTGTTCTCCAGAAGCACCTGTCTGGGGTACGACAGCGCTTTGTTCCTGCTTAGAGATTCAGGTTTGAGGGAATGTTTTCTTATTGGGACTTCCGTTCCTCTTGTCTAATGAAGGGGAGACACATTGTGAAGATGATGTGTATCGCCTTTCGGAATTGGAGAATATACTGGTCGCACCATTTTAATAGCACTTGTGCCCTAAACAGTGGCCTCAAAGAAGGCTGCGCCACCCAGTCAAAAGAAAGGTCCTGCAGTTGACAGCAGGGAAGGGAGCTGGAGAAAAATGGAGGAAGTGGACAAGAGGAAACAGCGACAGCAAAAATTCCATTTTAAAAAAGGTACAATGTGGGAAAGCTAACAAACACATGGGTGCACAGTACTAGCAGATGTTTCTGTGTGTTAGCTTTAAGACATTTTTCTTTTTCGAGTTATTGTATTAGAATAAGTGGCATGCACCCCTGTTTCTAGTTTGGAAAATACATTCTTGCCCCACATCACAACAATAAACTTCAGCTTTTTAATGTCCATCCTGTTTGCTGTTGAATGAAATTGTATTTTTTCCCCATGTACTAGACATATGTAGACTAGACTGGATTGACTTTAAAATAGCCACAGATTAAGTAATCCAGCTAGATCAAGGTATGTCGACCAGGATATATAGGTGGCCATTCCATAACTGTTGTCAAATGGATTTACTAATTTTTAGATAATACTAAAAACCAAATTTTAAATGAGCAAAAACAACATGACACACTTACTTGAAATATAAGCTCTCCTCCATAGTTTTTTTTTGTATTCTTTTATTGATAAAATGCCAAATTTTCAGGAATTTGAGTTGTTAAGCCAAATTTGGGAAAGGTGGCCTGCGGCATCCACCTGACACTGTCTGAAATTAACCACTGAGAGAATAAATATTTAGAAAAATCAGAATAACTGGTGAGAGGGAGAGGTAATTTGATTTAGTATGAATAGGCTCGGGGGCTATCACAATTACATGTGAAGTAGGTTAGTAAAACAGTGAAAGTTCTATAGTGAAATATAACTAGGATTAGGAAAAGTGGGAGGAAATAATTGAAGTTGCAAATAATGATACTAGTGTGGTATTTTTAAATATTTTGACAATATATTTAAGCATAAGTGAGCCACTTATAAAGGGCCTAATTATAGTTTGAAGTTTTGTGCAAAATAAGCATCAAAATACTATGTATTATAATACATATATGATAAATACACAATAGAATGAATATATAAATAATATGATTTTAAAAGACTAATTAATATGTAAGTGGAACAAAGACAACTTTAGAGAAAAAGTCACAGAGTTGAATATGAAGAATAATATTCTCTTTTATTATGTAAAAATTGAATATACAGATAGCAAACACAGTCTGTACTCCCATTCTATATTAGGAATTATGGAACAAGGGGACTTTATGAAGATTTCTGTTTTAAGTAGTTTTTCTCATAGTGTTTTGAAATTACCTCTTCAGACTATTATTGAAAGATGTTCTCAGAGAGAAAACACTCCCATTTCAAGTGGGCTCTCAAAGTTTCTTTGAGTTGTAGCCCCTAGGTGCCACCCAAACAATGCCCTATGTTTATTATAGAGCATAAAATACCTCATCTTGAGCTTAAAACTCTCATAACACTCGAATGATCTTTGATGGATTTCTCTTCTGAATCCTCCCAGCGTTAATAGAGGATGTCTTATGTAAAATTAAAAATAATGTTGGACTTCCTTTATATCTGATTATCAAAAGAAAGAAGAACTGATGGGAGACGAGTGAAAAGTAAAATAAAAATCAACACAAACTATGCAAAGCCTCAAACTCTATTCTCCTGGTCTACCCTACAGTTTCAACAAGTGACTTTATATTCAAACGTCTATTGTTTCGCTGGGTGAGGTGGCACATGTCTGTAATCCTAGCTACTGGGAGGCTGAGGCAGGAGGATCACAAGTTCAGGGCCAGCCTGGGCAACTTAGTGAGACTCTGTCTCAAAATACAAAAGGGCTGGGGATGTAGCTCAGTGTAAAGCACCTCTGGGCTCAATCCCCCCATGCTGGACACACACACACTATTGTTTCTTTGTTAGAGGCAGAAAACATTTAAAATGTAAACTGGTTTAGAAGACATGGTTGCTAAGGTAAATAGCCCTTGTTCATTATTTGCCCACTAACAAAACCAGTCTTGCTAAGAGATATTCTAAAATGAGCAGAAAATAGTAGTAAAGTAGATTCAAGATAATTTAGTTGCAGGAAGTTACAAAATATCTTCAGGTCATTTTTACATGTAAAGTGGCACTTAAATATGAAGGCTTTTTCAGAGCATATCATTCTTATTTTGTTGTATCAAAAGTGATTTATTTGACTCCACATCACCATTGACTGTGATTATTGATTGGGCTTTAATAAGTATGGATTTACTTTTGGTACAGTGCACCTTTAAGTAATAAATTAGTAAGTAGTCTATAAAAATCTTCTCCTTCTCCTCCTTCTTCTCCTCCTCCACTGACATGTTATTAAGGTAATGCTTAGGTTATGAATGTTCTACACATTGGATTCTTTTTAGCATATATTATGTTGTTCTCCATTAACTTATTAGTAGCATTATCGATGTTATAACTTACTGCAGGGAAGAAACTGAAAGCAAATGTGACTCTGAAGGGGAGGAAGATGAGGACGACATGGAACCCTGCCTGACAGGAACCAAAGTGAAAGTAAAATACGGACGAGGGAAAACTCAGAAAATTTATGAAGCCAGCATTAAAAGCACTGAAATTGATGATGGAGAAGTTTTATACTTAGTACATTACTATGGATGGAATGTCAGGTAAGCAGGAAAGTATTTCTTCATTACTGAAATTTTTTTCAGTAGTTAATAAAGATCAATTTAATGTGAAGAAGTAAAGCAAGTGCACGTGTATGTGTGTGTCACTTTTTGTTTTGGGGGTTTTTTTGCGGCACTGGGGATTGAACCCAGGCGCATTCTACCTCCAGGCTACACCCCCAGCCCTATTTTTTATTCTTTATTTTGAAACAGGGTCTAAGTTGAGGAGGGCCTCACTAAGTAGCTGAGGCTGGCCGCGAACCCAGATCCTCCGTTCTCAGCCTCCCAAGTACTGGGATTACAAGCGTGCGCCACCACGCCCGGCGTGTGTGTCACTTTGACATGTGTTTTTTTTGTTTTGTTTTGTTTTTGATTTGGGGGTTTTGTTTTGGTTTTTTTTTTTTTTTTGGTTTTGGGG
>PVJS01036877.1:0-20215 GCA_004027185.1 Glis glis | reverse complement strand
AGAGAGAGAGAGAGAGAGAGAGAGAGAGACAGGGAGAGAACTGAGGCTGGCCGCGAACCTGGATCCTTCGGTCTCTGCCTCCCAAAGTACTGGGATTACAAGTGTGCGCCACCACGCCTGGCCAAATGTTTCTTCCATAGCACAAGGGATGGTGACTTGCTCACCTCCTGGGTTCCTTTCTGCTGTGACATTCAGGATTTCTTCCCTGGAGGACTTGGCCAAGTCCCCTGCTCACCACTGCCCTTCACCCGCACCCTCAGAGTGGCCTCGGACCTGGCTGGGCTCAGGATGTGCTGGCATGTCTCTGGAAGGTAGCAGGGATGTAGGGTGTGTTGGGGAGGTGGGTTTGCCCGAGCCCCCTCCTCTGGGAACTTCCTTAGGGGATTCTTCGTGGGCAGGACGGGCAGGGTGACACTGGAGATGTTGGTCAAGCAGGGCTGCCTGGGCACGGACCACTGCTTTAGGGAGAGGGCTGCTGCGCCAGCTGCCAACCCTTCATTTCTGGTTGGGGGCGGTCTGGGGTCCTGGAGAGGGGCCAGGGAAGCAGGAAGGGAATACTGGGAGGGTTCAGAGCAGGACAAGGTCTATTTATTAACTGGCATGAAAGTGTGTCACCATTTTGACAACCTGTGTGACTACTGCGACCTGCGGTCCCTCAGCACATTTGTGGGGAGGGAGGGTCAGAGAATGCTGCCGGGGCCCTGTGAGCTGATTTCTAGTCATTGAACTGTTGAAAAAAATCCCTTTCACTGGGGGGGGGGCAGGCCAGTGTTCTCCCTTGGCCCAGCCCTGTCTGCCACCCCTAGGCTGGGGCACAGCGAGGGGCTTCCTCCCCTTACTCCTTTCCACATGGCACCCTCGGGCCCATGGCCTACCCGGGGCAGGAGCTCGGCCAGCAGCTGCAGACCACACAGGCCAGGTGGCCTCAGCTCCTTGTACCTCTGTGGCCACCTTGCTCAGGGCCTGAATCCCCAAGCCCCTCGGCGTGGGTTTTCCTCCTCTGGTCCTGCCTGGCCATGGAGCAGAACCTTGAGGTGGGGTTGGGAGGTGAGGGCTGCAGGAGCAGGTGCGTGGTAAGTGCAGCGGGTGTGGAGACGCTGAGTCCTCGGTGTAGGGCCCTGTTCTGCCGGCTGCCCCGACTTCCCTGTGCAGCAATTCCGGTTTCTATTTTAAACAGTTTGGGTCGGTCGCTTCCCTGCCTTCCTGCTGGGTGTTTATAGTGAGGAAAATAATTGGTAATATTTGCACAGATGTGCTGGCACTGCAGCTCATCACGGGTACCTTTACCCAGGGGACCCTCCCCGCCCCCAGTCCCTGTCTCCAGCCTGAGGAGCCAGCCTGAAGGGGAGGAACTGAAGCCCCCGGGCCTCCCAGGAGCCTCAGGCTGGAGGAGCTGGCAGAGCTGGGAAGCAGGAGGTCTGAAGCGCCCCAGGCAAGCCAGAGGCAGGCTTCCTACTGAAGGGGGCGGGGTGTCCCTGCCGGTGCTCCAAGGACTGACGGATAGGACAGGCCCCGCTGCACCCCATGGGCCTTTCCTAGGGGTAGCAGAGGACTGGGAGGGCCCCAGGGCTCTGTCTCTGGTGCCATTTTCTCCTGTAAAGCCTGAATTTGCAGCTGTGGGTAGGGATAGAGGTGAAGGGGGGAGGCACAGTGGGGGGAGCAGTACCAGGGTGGAAAATAGTAAATCAAGCCAGGTGATGCCACATCTGTAGTCCCAGCTACTCGGGAGCCTGAGGCAGAAGGATTGTTTGAACTCAGGAGTTCAGGAACTCAAGACCATCTTGGGCCACATAGTAATACCCCGTAAAAAAAAAAAAGTCAGACATGAGACCCTGTTTCAAAATTAAAAAAAAAAAAAAAAAGCTGGGCATGGTGGCACACACTTGAAGTCCCAGTACTTGGGAGGCTGAGATAGCAGGATCGCAGGTTCATGGCCAGCCTCAGCTACTTAGTGAGGCCCTCTGCAACTTAGTGAGACCCTGTTTCAAAATAAAGAATAAAAGAGCCGGGCGTGGTGGCGCACACTTGTAATCCCAGTACTTTGGGAGGCGGAGACTGGAGGATCCGGGTTCGCGGCCAGCCTCAGGTCTCTCTCTCTCTCTCCCTATCTCTCTCTCTCTTTCTACGTAGTGAGGCCCTCCGCAACTTCATGAGACCCGGTTTCAGAATAAAGTATAAAAAAATAGGGCTGGGGGTGTAGCACGGAGGTAGAACGTCCCTGGGTTCAATCCCCGATACCACAAAAAAAAAAAAAAAAGAATAAAAGATAGGGCTGGGGGTGTATCCTGGAGGTAGAATGCCCCTGGGTTCAGTCCCCAGTACAAAAAAAAAAAAAAAATAGAAAGAGCTGAGGGAGCTGGATGTGGTGGTGCACGCCTGTAATTCCAGCACTTGGAAGTTGAGACAGGATTGCAAATTTGAGGCCAGCCTCAGCAAGTTAGCAAGACCCTGTTTCAAAATTAAAACATAAAAAGGACTGGGAACAGGGTGGCTCAGCAACTTAGCAGGACCCTGTTTTAAAGTTAAAAAATAAAAAGGGCTTGGGGGGTAGCCCCTGGTGTCGATCCCCCAAAATAAATAAATAAATAGGAAAAGAAAATAAATAAAGAATATAGGAGCTGGGAGTGGTGGTGCACACTTGTAATCCCAGTCCTTGGGAGGCTGAGACAGGAGGATCGCAGGTTCGCAGCCAGCCTCAGCTACTTAGTGAGGCCCTCTGCAACTTTGTGAGACCCTGTTTCAAAATAAAGAATAAAAAAATAGGGCTGGGGGTGTAGCTCTGAGGTAGAATGCCCCTGATTCAATCCCCAGTACCAAAAGAAAAAAAAAAAAGAAAGAAAATATAGGAAATCATTTGGCTTCTCTTCCTTCTTTGCAAGGCCTGGAACATTGGAACAGTATAGTAGAGGCTTGGAGGAGGAATCGTCTGGGCTGTGAGGCAGCCTGCCTAACCCAAGCAGAGCCTGGACTGGGGAGCAAACTGCTCAGTGCCCATTGTGGGGTGCAGAGCCAGCCTGGTGATGGAGCGAGGCCTCTGAGCAAGTGGGGTTGAGTGAGATTCCTCCCTCACCGGCTTCCTTCCTACCCCTTGTGTGTCCACATGTGAATGTGTGTACATGTGAGTGTGTGTGTGCGATTTTTGTACACGTGTGGGTTATGCCTGTGCACAAAGGCATGCCTGCTGTAGGTGCATGTGTATGCAAGGATGTGTCTATCTATGATGCATGAATACGTGTCTGTGAACTGCATGTATGCCTGAGTTTGGGTTCCCCCAGAAGCCAACCCTGATTTAATTGTAGATGGTCTATTGGGAAGTGACGCGGCAAGTACAGCAGGGGAGTGGGGAAGAAGACAGAGTGGAAGGCAGCAGTGAGGGGCATGCTACCAAGCAGATTGCTGTGTGTGAAGCTCAACCCCACTGGGGACCCTGGGAACCAGTGGGGAGCATGGCCAGTCTTCTCCCACCCAAGACCTCGAGGCTGTTTACTCCCCTACTCCCATCGGCCATTGGCTGACGCCTGCCTAACCTCTCTGGCATTTTTAGCTTGTCCTGTCTGCTGGCCATGTGTCACAGAATTCTCAGGAAACAAGCTTCCACATGTAGAGGGGAGGGCAGAGATCTGGGCAGATGCTGGCACACCTGTGGCTCAGTGGCGGATATGGTAGAAGCAGTGATGTGGTATCTAGGGCCCTTCAGGAAGGACGGACAGCCCCCCAGCTGCTGCAGGTGCTGGAGGTGAACAGCCTTCAGGGCAAGCTCCCTATGGGGGTGGCCTTAGCTGAAGAAAGCCACATCACCCAGTATTGCACCCCCTTCTGGGTAGCCCACCTCCAATGGCTGATGGATGAGAAGGTAGAAGGGCCTGGCCTTTGCTCCGCGTTGGGTCCTCTCTGAAGGGCATCCTGGCTCTCCTGCGGACCATCATTTGGGACTCCATCACAGCTGACCTTTCCCTCTTTGAAGACCTACCACCTCCTCCTTCCTTCCACAAAAGCATCCTGCTTGCGAATCTCTTCCAGGGGCACCCAACCCATTCAGCATGTGTGCCCAAATGTGCAGAACTGTGTCTTGCATGTAGGTGTACAGAGAGCATGGGGTGTGCATAACCCACCTCCCCAGGGCCTTATCTCTCAGTGACCTAGAGGCCAGGCCAGTCCCTCTGCTGGCCCAGGAAGGCTTCTGGGGGCTCAGGACTGAGAGGATGTTGAAGTATCAGTGCTGAGGCTGGAACTGGAGGCAGCCAGAGATAGCTTCCTTTCCACACTGCCCAGCAGCAGCTCCTGGGATGAAAGATATGGGGGACCCATAAATGGACAGCAGGGGAGTGGGACTTGTTGGCTCCCCATGCTCTGTGTCCACCCTTTGTAGCTCCTGTGTGTGTGTGTGTGTGTGTGTGTGTGTGTGGTACTAGGGATTGAGCCCAGGGGCATTCTACCTCCGAGCTACACCCCCAGCCCTATTTTATTTTTATTTAGAAACAGGGTCTCGCTAGGTTGATGAGAGTCTCACTACTTGCTGAGACTATCCTCGAACCTATGATCCTTCTGTCTTAGCCTCCCAAGTACCGGGATTACAGGCGTGTACCACCATGCCTGACTTCACACCCTTTGTAGCTCTAAACATCTCCATGGAGCCTTAGTCACCCTGCTCACATCCCTTCCTCCCTGACCTCCGAGCCTTTTGAGCCAAAGAGGGATTTTTCCTCAGGCACGGATCCTACCTTGTCTTGCATAAAGTCAAATGCAAGCCATCAACTCACATCCAGGCCACTCCAAGCAGAGGAGTTCTGGGGCAGTGTAGGCCTCTGCTCACCCCTCCTCCTAGGCCCAGAAGTGGGCTTGTCCTCTGCAGTGGCTGCTGGGGGTCAGGTGCAGTAGATGCGGCAATAGAAGTCAGTATTGGAGGAGCATGGGATGCGGGGAAAGGCAGGAGCAGGCGAGAACAGCAAGAGGCCCAGAGGGCACCAGGTGTTACAGAAAAGTTTATTACCAGGATAAATAAATACAATAAGAGGGCATTAAAACTGCCAGTGATGCAGGGAGGGCTGGGCAATGCGTGAGGTGGAGAGTACGTGGGAAAAGGAATGGTTAGTGGTGGAGCCATAGCTTCATCTGGGCTCTGGATGGGCATGGGAATGACCACATCCCCCAAATCGCGCACAAATCGTCCTGTAGCTTGAGCCCCGACAGGCCTGCCTTCCCAGTGTGCTGTCTCCCTGCCGGATGGATGTCTCTAACATTCTCTTGACACCCTCCTCCCAGTCGAGAGCAGCCCCGATCGAGGTATCACTGAAGGGACCCCAAGGCTGGCCAAGGGTCCACCACAGATCCCCCAGCATTCAGAGAAGAGAAAACATTACTGATCTTTGAGACGCAGGCTCAACCTTCCCCCTCATGTTGGTGGAGCACTCCGAAATGGCTGGAGTTTGGCTCTAGCCTGGATGTTCCAGGCAGAACCCAAATAGCTTAGGAACCCCCATGGGAGGCTCTTGCTACACCCCTGCACACCAATACAAGGAGTAATGTGGAAACAATTCCCCTAGGTGGATTCTACTCGTCTTCTGGGCCTTGCTCAGGGGACACTTATTCTGGGAAGCCCTTCTGTACCCTGCCGGCTGCTCCCCGGCCCTCCTCTCGTCTGCCCTCACTACTCCCCAGGCTCTCCCACTGCCCCTGCCTTTCCCACGGGGCTGGGTCTAGGGCTCTGCGCTGGCTCTCTGGGTGGCTGGGGGGCCGAGGGCACTTTCTCTCCATCTCCCTGGGAGGGCACCAGCTGAGGGTCCCCCACGCAGAGCTCAGAAAGGATGGTGAGGGTGGGGAACGGGGCAGAATGGGGAAGCCCATGGGGTCCAGCAGTGTTTCCGGGGCCTCCAGTCTCTATCATCACATCTGTTTTTTTGTTCCGCACAGAGACAATCCAGGAACTGCCCTTGGTTCAGGGTTTACATGCTGAGACTCTTTTTCTACAGTGTCTTACATACCCGCAGGGGAGATAAGCAGCCCCCAGAATCAGAAAGGACAGGGGGTGCCTCTAAGTATTTCTTTCCTGACTGGCTGGGTCAGGGCATCATGGGCTACAGAGTAGAGCTGGGGGAAGTGGCTAGGGCTTTACCCCGGTGAAGATCTCTATGATGTGAAAGGACTGGGTCAGGCTCCCTGTCCCCTGGGAACCCTTTAACCTCCCTGGAACCTCCTGCTCTCTCTCTCTCTCTCTCTCTCTCTCTTTCTCTCCCTCTCTGGAGGTTGATGAATGGGTGGTGGGCTGCCCGCAGGGCAGAAGACCCTGAAGGATAGGCAGAATGGGCTGGGCTAGGCCCTGTTGGAGCAGCCTGGTGGGGCAGCCCAGCCTCTCCTGCTTCCCATCTGCAGCCTGCGTTAGCGAGTGGCACCCCTGGCCTGCTCTGGGGCTGGAGCAGTGGGTGGGAGGAAGTGAAGGTTGAGCTCTGCAGGCTGCAGACCAGGAGGCCTCTCCTGGACAAGCTACTCTCTCAGGTTCCCTCTGGGGGCCAGGGCTCTCTGCAGAGTCTGCAGCCCCCAGCCCCACTGCTTCCTTGGGCAGTCCAGGGGAGTCAGGATGCAGGCGCTGCTGGCCACTAGCCATGGCCATTCTGGGACATGTAAGCTGCCAGAGCCACCACCACGGCTACATAGAGACCGGCCCCCACGGCGATGGAGAGTGTGGCCAGGAAGAGGGCCCGGCGGGAGGTGGTGCTGGCCAGGCGGAAGTCCCCTTTGGAAATGGCCTTGCTGGTCTAGGGAGAGAGAAGTGCTGATGAAAAAAGCAGCCCCACACCAGCAAAACAGCCCAGCCCGCCAGGCCCTGGACCCCACCCCTCAGACGTGGGTGCCTGGCCCTCTAGCACAGGGCGGTGGCTGGCCCCAGGTGTACTTACCCCCTGGGAGAAGTAGAAGGCAGCGATGCCCAGTGGCCAGAAGCAGCAGAGCATGGAGAAGAGGGTGAGGCCCAAGTGGTCCCTGGGAGGCAGCGTGAGGAAGTTGTCTTCACTCTCACTCTCCGTTGAGGTTGTGTCACTCTGCAAAACAGACCCCCAGGCCCAGGGTCACCCCAGCCCTGTCAGATTGGCAAGAGTTAAAAAAAAAGTGAAGCCGGGCATGGTGGCGCACGCTTGTAATCCCAGTACTTGGGAGGCGGAGACCGGAGGATCTGGGTTTGTGGCCAGCCTCAGCTACTTAGTGAGGCCCTCTGCAACTTCATGAGACCTGGTTTCAAAATAAAAAGGATAAAAAAAAATAGGGCCAGGGGTGCAGCTCGGAGGTAAAATGCTCCTAGGTCCAATCCCCGGTACTGCAAAAAAAAAAAAAAAAAAAAGTGACACCCAGTGGGCAATGGTGTGGAGCGAGAGGCAGCTCCCTCTGCTCTTGCTGGGAGTGTAGGTTGGTCTCGTCACTTCACCAAAAGCCTTCACAGTGACCGGCAGGAATCTACTTTTAGGCATTCATCACCAGGAAAGAATGCAAATCTCATATCCAGGGATGTACAGGAGCAATTGAGAAAGATTAAAAACAATCTTAATGCCTAGTGACCAGGAGACTGAGTTAATAAATGATGGAAGAGCTCACAATGGGAGGCCTTGTAACTTTAAAAATCACCACGTAAACCAGGCGTGGTGGTATATGCCTATAATTACAGTAATTGGGAGGCTGAGACAGGAGGATTGCAGGTCGAAGACAGCCTCAGCAACTTAGTCAGACCCTGTTTCCAAATAAAAAATAAAATTAGGCTGGGGGTGTAGCTTGGAGGTAGATGCCCCTGGGTTCAATCCCCAGCCCCCCCCCCCAGTCACCTTGTAGAAAATAACTAAACGATATGCAGCAATATTGAAAAAATCAGGTTACAAAACTATGCATAGAGCCAGGTGTGGTGGTGCATGCCTGTAATCCCAGTACTTGGGAGGCTGAGAGAGGATTGCAGGTTCAAGCCTCAGCAATTTAGCAAGGCCCTCAGCAACTTAGATCCTGTTTCAAAATAAAAGTATAAAAAGGGTTGGGGATGTAGCTCCGAGGTAAAATGCCCTAGTACCCAAAATAAAATAAAACAAACCTATATATAGCAAGATCTCTTTGGAGGAGAGAGGTTGGGGAAAAAAACCAAGTGAATAAAAAGACTTAGATGGGTCACCCACCAAAATAATGTTATCTTTGAGTGATAGATAGTTGTTATTTATCACTTGTGTTGATAGTCAACCCAAGCTAATGTTTTTCAAAGTGTGGGCTGCACTTGTATCAGAAGAACTTTTTCTTTGGTGGCAAATAGATTCCTGGACCCTCATCCAGGCCTGTTAAATCTCAATATCTGGTGGAGGGTCCCCTGGAATTTGCATTTTAAATATATGTGTTCACCTCCTCCTCTTCCTGGCCGTCCTCCTGGCCCTGCAACTCCTCTTGAACCCCATAGGACACAGTCTGGATGGTGACATCTTCATCTTGGCTGGGTTCGGTGCACCGCTCCGTGGGCCCTGCCTGGGGCTCCTTGGCCTCTGTGAAGCTGGTCTCACAGCTGCCTGCCCTGGGCTCCTTGACCTTGTCCCTCCCCAGGAGGCAGCTGGGCCGGTACCAGGCCTCCACAGCCAGTTGCAGGGACCCTGGGTCCAGGAGCTGGTGGGTGCGAGCGGGGCCAGCGCCACGTAGGAGGTAGGAGTAGAGCTTCTCCTGGCAGGACCAGCTGGGCGGGGCCTCTGGGAAGGGATATGGGCCGTGGAGGTGCGCAGGGCTCCTCGGCAGCAGCGGGTTCTGTAGTTCACTCAGGCTCTCCATGGTTCTGGGGACAGCTGCCAGGGAGGGGCACTGGGCCAGCCGAGCAGTCCTCACAGAGCCTGTCGGGAGAGCAAGACAGGCAGACACTGAGGCCTGGGCATTGGATGCAGGACCGGAAGGGGTTAAGACTGCAGGCTCTGCAGTCCGACTTGGCCCAGCCCTGCTTTGCCATTTGTCAGCTGTGGAACCCTGAGCTACTTATTTCTAAGAGCCGCAGTCTCTTTGCGAAGTGGGGATAACAGTAGCACTTGCCTCAGGTTGCTGGTTCACTCACTCATCCGCTCAACACATATTTATTTACTGAGCATCAGCTATATGCCAGTCACTGTACCAGATGCTGGGGATATAGCAGTGAGAAAGGCAAGCAAGAAGCAGGGGAAAGGGAGGAGGATGCCCATTTTGTCTTCATGGAGCTTCTAGTCAAGCGCAGAAGACATACATTGTAATGTCTCTGTCCCAAAGGAGAAGTACAGCAGATGGGTGTAAGAACATATAACAGACACAACCGACACAGAGCTGCAGGAAAGGCTGAGATCTGAAGGAGCACAGGTTGACAAGGTAAACGGAACAGTGCAATGCTTCAGATCTGGAATGTCTCCAAAGACCTAGTGTTAAAAGGCTTGGTGAATTGGAAAGTGATGGGAACCTTTGAGAGGTGGGGCCTTGTGGGAGGTTTTAGGTCATCAGAGGCATGCCCTCAAACCCTCAAAGGGGACTGTGGGACTCCAGTCTCTTCCTCGCTCTCCTTTTTGCTTCCTGGTGAGCAGCTTGTTCTATCATGTGCACTCTACCATGATGTGCCACAGGCACAGAGCAGCAGGGCTGAAACCTCTAAATCTGTGAGCCAAGAGAAGCCTTTCCTTTTTTTTTTTTTTTTTTTTTTGGCGGTACAGGGGATGGAACCCAGGGACCTTCTACCTCCAGGCTATACCCCCAGACCTATTTTTTTTTTTTTTTGCGCGGTACCGGGGATTGAACCCAGGGGCGTCCTACCTTGAAGCTACACCCCCGGCCCTATTTTTTATCCTTTATTTTGAAACCGGGTTTCATGAAGTTGTAGAGGGCCTCACTAAGTAGCTGAGGCTGGCCGCGAACCCCGATCCTCCGGTCTCAGCCTCCCAAGTACTGGGATTACAAGCGCGTGCCACTACGCCCGGCTCCTATTTTATTTTTTATTTTGAAACAGGGTCTCACTAAGTTGCGGAGGGCCTCACTAAGTTGCTGAGGCTGGCTTTGAACCTGTGATCCTCCTGTCTCAGCCTCCCAAGTGCTGAGATTACAAGTGTGCATCACCACGCCCAGCCTACTTTTCCTCTTTTAAAATTGTCTCCAGTATTTTGTTACAGTAACAGAAAGCTGACTAACAGAGAAGGGGAATACATTTCATGTGGAAGGAAGAATGCATGCAAAGGCCCTGTGGCTGAACAAAGGACGGTAGGGATGAGGGCCTGGAAGAAGGCTAGTGTACTCAGGGTCCATAGGGAGACATGAAATGGGGTTTGGGGGCCAGACTATGCAGCCCTGTGAGGTCTAAGCATGCTGTAGGGGTTCCAGAGGGGCGACAGGATGACATTTGGGTCCTGACGCCTTCCCCGTGGCTATGTGTGCAGAGTGGTTGGAGAGGGCTGGGCTGACTGTGACAGCATTAGGAGGCTTCTGCTGTGGCTTCAGGTAAGCAGAGGATAACTGGGACTCACTGGTGGTGGAGATGGAGAAAAGCGCCTTGGCAGGTATTGACAGGACTTGGGGGGAGGATTTGGGGTTCAGGGAGGATTTGTTCTGGAGTCAAACGGGACCACACTTGGTTTGGCACATGGTCTGTGGTCATAGCTGCTAGCTCTTACTGGGGGAGGGTGCTTTTTCCTAAGTATAGTACTGAGGTGCACCTTAGGCTAATCTCCCCTCTAAGGCAAGAGGGGACTTTGGAAAGTTCCTGTGGGACCTAAGGCGGGGCCTCCTGGTTGCTGAGGTCTGGGCCTGTATGGCCCAACTGGAAGTGCAGGCACACTCAAGGGCTGGAGTATAGACACAAGGCCAGATTGTAGACACGCTTTAGGGCCAGAGTGTAGACACACTCCAGGGCTGCCGTCCCTCCTTCCCAGGTGTGTGGTAGGTGCTCAGGTTTGTTGAAGGAGGGAAAACAGCCTTCAAGTGTCTATCACAAACCCATACACTCTGACAGGTGGAGGTGAGGGGTGCAGTGAGGGGAGGTGTGGGCCAGGTGGCCTGAGGGGTCTCACACTCTTCCCCTCCAAGGCCCCTTATGAAGCTGCAAGGTGACTGGGTGGTGACTTGCCATGGATTTATTGATTGTCTGTTGACTGATTGGTACTGGGGATTAAACCCAAGGGCACTCTATCTTCAAGCTACATCTCCAGCCCTTTTTATTTTTTTATTTTGAAACAGGGTTTTACTAAGTTGCTGAGGGTCTCCCTAAGTTGCTGAGGCTGGCCGTGAACCTGCAACCCTTCTGTCTCAACCTCCCAAGGACTGGGATTACAGGTGTGTGCCACCACGCCCGGATCTTGCTCTGGATTTCTATGTGAAGATTGGGATTCAGTCCTTGCCTTGATGCCTTGGATGAATTTGCATGCACCTCTGAGTTTCCTCATCTGTAATGTGCCGATGATAATCCCTGTCCGCCCCATGAGGCTGTTTTGAGGATCCCAAGAGATGGCTGAGGTGACAGTGTGCTGTAGATGATAAGTGGGAGAGGCTGCTGTCCTTATTTCTGGGCTTCAGAATTGTCTTTGACCACCAGGGCCATTTCTAGCCTCCTGGCAGGTACTCTGCTAATGATAAAGGGGGAATGTGAGGAAAGAGTTCTACTCCTGGGCTGAGTTTATTTCCCTAGTCCCAGCCCCTATCTAAAATGTACAACTAGCTGAGCGTGGTGGTGCATGCCTATAATCCCAGTACTTGGGAGGCTGAGGCAGGAGAATTACAGGTTTGAGGCCAACCTCAGCAACCTCGTGAGGCTCTCCACAACTTAGTGAGACCCTGTTTCAAAATAAAGTAGGGCCGGGGGTGTAGGTCAGAGGTAGAATGCCCCTGGGTTCCATCCCCAGTACCACACACACACACACAAAAAGTTCAACCAGCCAGACCTGGTGGCACTTGCCTATAATCCCAGTACTTTGAAGGCTGAGGCAGGAGGATCGCAAGTTCAAGGCCAGCCTGGGCAATTAGCAAGACCCTGTCTCAAAAAAAAAAAAAAAAAAAAAAAAAAGACTGGGGGTATAGTATAGCTCATAGATAGAATGCTCCTGGGTTCCATCCCCAAGACTGGGGAAAAAGAAAAGACTACAATACACAGCCAGAGCCTGGGAGAAGGCCCTTTCTACCTCTGCCCCAAGAGACATGGTTGCATTTGTGAGAAACCTGGTACATGAGAAACTTGAAGACTGACTGGCTCCAGGAATAATGCCCAAGGAGTGAGACAGAGAGGGGAGTCGAGGGAGGAGAGGGGCCCAGGCAGACTGGAAAAGGAGGCACTGAGGGCGTGTCCATGGGGGGCAGGCTCCCTGTCTGACTTGCAGGAGGGAGTGGTGGGACATTTTCTGCATGGGTACAAAGAAACAAGAAGAGGCTCCTCATGACTGAGCTCTGCCTCCCCGAGAAGGGCTGGCTTGGAGCTGTCTGACAAAGAATCCCAGAGGGGTGCAGAGAAGGGACGTGACCCAAGGGCTTGATTCTTTGCGCACGGGGCACAGATGGTGCTGGAGACGCTGGGCTGCCATGCGCCTGGGGGCCCTGTTGGCGCATTAACCCGCCGCGAGTTCATGTATCATGAATTGATACCCAGCTGTGGCAGAAGTCTCCCCATGTGCAGCGGTGGGGTGCGTGGGCTTGGGCAAGGTGCGCGGGCTCAGGCCACTGCTGAAGGGGTTCACAAGTGCAGAGCCTCCTCTTTCCTTCCCGGCATCTAAAATTCAGAAAGCCCCTTGCACCCCAGTGATGTAGAGAGGGCCTCCTTCCTGCAGGAGTGGAGACCTCATGGCAGAGGTCTCATGAGCCTGGCTTATGTCTGGACTCCTCTGGGCAGCTTCCCTTCCGACCCCTGGGGGCAGCTTCTGAGCCCTGTAGTGTCCCCCCCTCCTCCAAGAAGAAGTGACCCATGTGTGTGGAGTTGAAGGGCATGTGACCAGAAGGCTCATGGGTTTGGGAGTCAGGTATGCCTGGGTCCGTCCCTGGTCCACCACTATTGGTCTTTTGACCTGGCCCCTTAGTCTTCCCATCTCTTCCATGAGGGGTTGGAGGAAATGGTCACTGAGGTCGATTGTGGCACTAACATTTTATGACCCCATGGTCACAGAGCCCCACAGAAGTGGATCTCCACTCCCGCCTCCTTTCAAGAGTCAGGGGTAGATGAGCACATTCAGAGCCCAGCGAGGCGCAGTCATCACCCCTACCATCGCCCCCTGGCAGGCGGAGGGCAAGGGGGAGGTGAGACATCCGGTCTGCAGATGGGCAGCAGAGCCACGTGGTCACCTCCTGGCCTGTGCCGCCTAGTCCTAGCCTCATATCCCATCCCTCCCCATCTCATCCACCGTGGGGAGTCTATGACATGGCTCCCAGAGGTCCTCAGCCTCTCTTCCAAGTGGTCTTTTTTTTTTTTTTTGGTGCTGGGGATTGAACCCAGGGGCATTCTACCTCTGAGCTATACTCCAGACCTGTTTTATTTTTTATTTGGAAACAGGGTCTCACTAAGTTGCAGAGGGTCTTGTTAAATTGCTTAGGCTGGCCTTGAACTTTTGATCCTCCTGTCTCCCAAGTACTGAGATTACAAGTGTGCGCCACCATGCCCAGCTCTCCAGGTGGTCTGAATGTATGCCACATGGGCCTAGAGCCGCCAGGGTCCCTCAGGCAGTCACCATCCATGTGGGCTGAGGTCACCATCCATGAAGGCTTTGGGGTGGGGTGGGCACCCCAGGGCCATCAGAGCAGATTAATGCATCAAATTCACCCCGGCCCTACACTGCCTCACAGAGTGAGGCAAGGCCTTGGCAAGTCCCCTGTCCTCCTATCTGATCCCCCAAAGGGATGGAAAGATAGCTGGAGCCTGTAGGTGCATTTGCAGGGCGCATCCAAAGCAGGCAGGGGCAGCTGGATCCCAGCTCATCCCCTGCTCCTGTCAGACTCTCTTGGTCAAAGTGCACCCAGCCGAGCCTCTGCAGTCCATGCCACACAGAGCCTTTCCTGGGTTCCCTCCCCCAGAACTCTGATGGACCCTGAAGCTGGACTTCTCAGCACTTCATGCACAAATGCATGAGATCCTGCTGTTACACAAGGAAAAATGGGAAGCCCTTTAATGTGGAACATCTGGAAACGAGTTCAATAAATTATGGTACCCAATATGGTGGTACAGGCTTTGGAACAGGTTTACAAAGAGTAATGACATGAGAAAATGCTCATTGCAGATTCGGTGAGAAGGAAGAAAAGAAAAGGGTACGTGCACGTAATCTCCACTCCTCCAAAATGTCAACAGTGATTAGCTCCAGGGGCGGGAGCGCAGGTGCTTTTCATTTTCGTTTTTACACCCTATTTTTTCTGTTTTCCACATTTATTTTTTACAATGGGCATGTACTACTTTTAAATCAGAAAAAAAAGTGCATAGATTTCTTCTGAGCCAAATGATCTAAAATCAGTTTAAAGCCTCCCCAGGCTGGGGGAAGGGGCTCCTTCTGGGTTTGGTGACTGAGCACAATGTTACAGCCTGCCTCACCTCCTGCACACTCACGCACACACCACCTCCTGCACACTCACGCACGCACCCGCACCCACACCTCCACTTTCACATGGTAACCTGAGTTAGAGGCTGCAGCATCCTCTCACAGTCCAGCCAAAGGGCATAGCTCTCTATACAGCTCATGTGTCCATCATAACCTACTAAGGCAATGTGGGAGTTCACGCCTGATCCCAGGGACCCAGCTCTGAGTTCTGGCCAGAAGGAGGGCCGTAGGTCTTCGGGCAAAGCTTTCTCTGCTCTTGGCCTGGTTGTGCCTTTCAGCCAGACCCCTGGAATGCAGGACCAGCATTCAAGGCAGAGCAGTCCTCATTGTTAGCTCTGCTGCCTGGTCTCATGTGGACTGTATGTGCCTTCCAGACTCTGTTGGACCAGGGGGTAAGGGTGCCTGTGTGAGTGTGAGTGTGTGAGTGTGTGTGTGTGTGTGTGTGTGTGTGTGTGTGTGTGCGCGCGCGCGCACGTGTGTGTACTCTGCTCCAGAGGAGAAACTTGAGAGGGTCTGTGATTCTGAAGCTAAGAAGATTGCTTTAAATTGTGTGGCTGGGGCTGTGGTCTGGGCCCCGCAAGACAGGGAGAGAAAGTGGCTCTGTGAAGTCACAGCCCCTGTGTTGTTTCCTTTTTTTTTTGGTGGTCCTGGGGATTAAACCCATGCATGCTTTACACTGAGCTACATCCCCAGCCCTTTTTATTTTATTTTGAGAAAGGGTCTCACTAAGGTGTCCAGGGTGGTCTCCAACTTGTGATCCTCCTGCCTCAGCCTCCTGAGTAGCTGGGATTACAAGTGTGCACCACTGTGCCTTGCTGGGTTGTTTCCTTCTGAGCCGAGAACTTAACTGGGCCATTTCCACTCCCTGATTTGGGGATGGAGGGCATACTGCCACCTCCTAAACCATGGTCAGGGAACCTTCCCCAGATCTCCTGGAGCCTGATTATAGCCTCTTGCTGAGAGCAATTGCCCTGGCGTCCAACCAAATGGTGTAACACCATTACTTATCTAGAAAATGTAGATAAGAGAGTTAGGAGGAGTTGATTGTTAGCAACTCAGCTCAGTAGTACCCTAGGATTCTATTGGGAGAAGAACAATAACTTATAGTTATTGAGTTTTTTTTTTTTTACCACGTGCCAGGGACTGACTGTTCTAACTGCTCATTTGACTATAATTCTAGTGGGAGCATAACAATAGGATGGGGGCTTCCTCCTCCAGCTGTGGCAGACTAACTCCCATCACAACACACTGCCAACAGTAGCTAGGAAGGCTGGGGAAAAACATGAAGGCATTGAAGAATCTCCAAGGGAGCAAGAACTGGAAGGGTCAAAAATGCCAAGATCTGAGAGGTGAGCCCGACACTGACACCCCACTCCCCTTTGTGGCCTTTCCGGAGTCATGAGGAGCTGCTCTTCCAGCAGCCTGAGGGGCTAGGGAGGAAAAACGGAGTTCAGGGCCTAAGGAGGAGGGCTCCAGTTAACATCCCACTTTTTCAATTGGGATCTCTCTAGGGCTACACCCTAGAAGTAGGAGCAAATCAGAAACAAACCAGCCCTCGCAAGTACTGAAGCCACGCTTGGAATCGGCCACCCCTAAGTGGATGAGGGTGAACTGTTGTTGGAAGCAGCAGTGGTCTCTGGGAGAATGGTTCTCAAACTTCAGAGTGCATTGACATCTCCTGGGGGAGCTGTTAAACCTGGATTGCTGGACTCCACCCTCACTGTTGATAAATCCGAGGTAGAGCCTGAGAACCTGTCTGCCTGCCTGCCCTCCCTCCCTTCCTTTCTTTCATACTTGTGATTGAACCGAGAGGCATTCTACCTTTAAGCTGTGCCCTCAGCCATTTTTTAAAAATTTTTTATTTTGAAACAGAGGCTTGCTAAGTTGCTGAGGCTGTCCTAGAACCTGTGATCCTCCTGCTCAGTCTCCCAAGTACTGGGATTACAGGTATGGGCTACCACACTGGGCTGAGAACCTGCATTTCTAACAAGTTTCCAGATGATGTTGATGCTACTGGTTCAGGGATGACACTTTGAGAATCACTGCTCTGATAACTGTTGGAATGTATAGCCAAGCTGGGCATGGTGGCACACGTCTGTAATCAATTCCAGCTACTTGGGAGACTGAGTCCAGCCTTAGCAATTCAGTGAGACTCTCAAAATAAAAAATAAAAGGGCTGGAGATGTAGCTCAGTGGTAGAATGCCCCTGGGTTCAATACTGAAAAAATAAAAAAGATGTGTAACAAAAGCCAGTAGATGTGAATATGAGATGATAAAAATACTAGGTTAATCCAAAAGGAGGTAAGAAAAAATGGAAAAAGGAATATTGAACAGATGAGACAAATAGTTAAGTTAGACTTGTACTATATCAGTAATTACACTGAATGTAAATGGAATAAAACTGCTCATAAAAAAGACAAAGATAGTTATATAGTGTTTTTGTCTGTTTATACGATATTTTAGAAAAGGCAAATACCATAAAAAGCAAATCAGTGGTTGCTAAGGGCCCAGAGGCATGGTTATATCATTGTATATATTTTGCAAAACACATTGAATTATACACTTAAAATTGGTGATTTTATCATGTGTTATACCTCAAAGCTTTAACATTTTTTTTTTTTTTGCAATACTGGGGATTGAACCCAGGGGCATTCTACCTCCGAGCTACATCCCCAGCCCTATTTTTTATTCTTTAATTTGAAACAGGGTCTCACTAAGTTGCGGAGGGCCTCACTAAGTAGCTGAGGCTGGCCACGAACCCGGATCCTCCACAAGTGTGCACCACCACGCCCGGCAAAGCTTTAAAATTTTAAATTTAATTTTTATATAAACGTTTATGTAAAACTTCATTAAAATTACATTTAAATTGAAAAAATTTAAAAGACAAAGACAGGATTTTAAAAAACAACAAAATCCAACTAAATGCTGCAGAGAGACAATCTACCTAAAACATAAAAAAATACAAGGTTGACAGCCAAAGAATGAATGATGACAACACCCCATCCTTACTAAGTTCTGTGTTCCAGGCGTTGTTCTAAATGCTATGTATTGCTGGGCGTGGTGGCGCATGATTGAAATCCCAGTACTTGGGAGGCTGGGACAGAAGGATCGCAGGTTTGTGGCCAGCCTCAGTTACTTAGTGAGGCCTTCCGCAACTTAGTGAGACCCTGTTTCAAAATAAAGAATAAAAAATAGGGCTGGGGATGTAGCTTGGAGGTAGAATGTCCCAGGGTTCAATCCCCAGTTCCTCAAATAAATAAATAAATAAATAAAATTAAATAAATGCTATGTATTATCTTGTTTAACCCTTACTGTAGCTCTAAGAAGTCTACACCATCATCACCTCTGTTTTGAAGGTAAAGACACCGAGGCATGAGAAAGCTGTACAGGGACGCAGCTGGAGAGTGGAGAGCTGGACACGAAGCCCGGAGGACTGACTCCAGCGTCACCACACCCCACGGCCTCGCATGTCAGCTACCATTTACTGAGCGCTTGCTTTGTTCTGAACTCCATGCCAAATGCTTCGAATGCATTATCTCATTTAACCATCCTCTTTCACACATGGGAACACCTGGGGCTCAGAGAAGTTAATAGGTCTTCCGAGATCATGCAGCTGGAGAGCAGCAGATCTCCATTTGACCCACATCTGTCTAATCAGAGTGCATGCCTTGCTGGAAGCACCAGTGGTCCTGGAAAATGAAGTAAACGGGCTGTCAGGACAGCGTTGAGTTCCCCAGGACGGGCTGCAGGGCTGTGGCCTGGAGGAGGTTGGTTCAGAGCTCTACTGCTCAGTGGGCTCGCACATGCCTGGGAGGAGAGGTTGAAAGGACAGAGTGATGTGTGGCCGGGAGCTGGGTCATATCCTCAGGATGGGGCCAGCCTTTACCAGAACCCTGTAAATTGGTGACAGCTATAATTGAGTGCTTCCTCGCCTGAGTCAGCATTCCATGGACTTTATCTCAAAATCTTACAGTGAATGAAACTGATTTTTATTACGTCCCACAAGAAAACTAAAGCTCAAAAGGTTAAGGCCCCCCCCCCCCGTACTGGGGATTGAGCCCAGGGGCATTCTACCTCCGAGCTACACCCCCAGCGTGCGCCACCACATCCGGCTTCAGAAACGTTAAGGGACTTGCCCATGACTATGCAGTGACAGGGACTGTATTTGAATTCAGGTGTGAGTCTAAAGCCTGGGCTCTTGTTCACTACACCTGTCAGGATGTACCTGTGTGGCCCTCCACGATAAATGGGGGAGGGGGAGTGGTGAAGAATAGTTTTGAATGAGTTAAAACCAGAGTCCTCAGTGAAGAGAATGAAAAATGGGAGCTTCAAGAAAAGATTAAGAGATTTGGGGGTGATTTAGCAGCCAGGGGTGGCTGCCTAGATAACCTTTGAAGGCCTGGATTCAAATAAATACAGAGCCATTGTGAGGATACTGAACTATCATCCAGAATCCCTCAGAGCAACAGGAGAGACTGCTTTCAAACTGAAAGATAAAAGCCAGAACTTCCTAGTAGGGCAGAAGATTAAATATAAGTGATTAAAACCCAGGGAAAAGGTGAAATCTTTTGAGAAGAGGTGCTAGACCATCTCCTGGTCAGATAATATGTAACTGCTCTGCAGACTGTGAGAAGCTGGGGCTCTGGTAGCTGTTTGGACAAGGCTTAGGGCTGGATTTGATAATTTCTGGTTTGGAAGCAAGGGAGCCACCAGGCCAGCTTGGAGTCATTAGCTGCAGCTTGCGGCATCTGGCTGAAAAGGGAGAAAGAACCAGAGGTGGAGATGGGGGGCGAGGTCGGCAGAGTCAAAGAGGGAACTTAGTTCTTTGTTTCAGTTCACCTCCTCAGCAAACCTAACACAATTGGTTATCCTTTCTCTCTGTCTCCAATGGCTCTTAACTCCTCATCCTTCTTAACACCACATATTAGAATATCCCTTATTTAAGCCGGGCGTGGTGGTGCACGCTTGTAATCCCAGTACTTTGGGAGGCGGAGACCAGAGGATCCAGGTTCGCGGCCAGCCTCAGTTCTCTCTCTCTTTCTCCCTGTCTCTCTCTCTCTCTCTACCTAGTGAGGCCTTCTGCAACTTCGTGAGACCCGGTTTCAAAATAAAGTATAAAAAAATAGGGCTGGGGGTGTAGCACAGAGGTAGAACGCCCCTGGGTTCAATCCCCGGTACCGCAAAAAAAAAAAAAAAAGAATATCCCTCATTTAAAAATAAAATCAGCCAGGCGTGGTGGCGCACGCTTGTAATCCCAGTACTTGGGAGGCTGAGACAGGAGGATCCGGGTTCGCAGCCAGCCTCAGCTACTTAGTAAGGCCCTCTGCAACTTAGTGAGACCCTGTTTCACAATAAAGAATAATAAATAGGGCTGGGGGTGTAGCTCGGAGGTAGAATGCCCCTGGGCTCAATTCCCAGTACCGCCAAAATAAATAAATAAATAAATAAATAAATAAATAAATAAATAAAATAGCCGGGCTTATAATCCCAGTACTTTGTGAGGCGGAGACTGGAGGATCCGGGTTCGCGGCCAGCCTCAGCAATCTCTCTCTCTCTCTCTCCCTCTCTCTCTCTCTCTCTCTCTCTCTCTCTCTTTCTCTACCTAGTGGGGCCTTCTGCAGCTTCGTGAGACCCCGTTTCAAAATAAAGCATAAAAAATTAGGGCCGGGGGTGTAGCGCGGAGGTAGAACGCCCCTGGGTTCAATCCC
>PVJS01036876.1:0-20215 GCA_004027185.1 Glis glis | reverse complement strand
TTATTACCCCTGCCCGGAAGACCTTCCACATCTTTAGATATTTCCTATGGATTTCTTCTAACATTCTTTTTTAAAAAAATTACTTATGTATTTATTTATTTTTGTGGTACTGGAGATGGAACCCAGGACATTGTACTTTTTTTTTTTTTGCGGTACCGGGGATTGAACCCAGGGGCGTTCTACCTCCGCGCTACACCCTTGGCCCTATTTTTTTTATACTTTATTTTGAAACCGGGTCTCACGAAGTTGCGGAGGGCCTCACTAGGTAGAGAGAGAGAGAGAGAGAGATAGGGAGAGAGAGAGAGAGAGCTGAGGCTGGCCACGAACCCGGATCCTCCGGTCTCCGCCTCCCAAAGTACTGGGATTACAAGTGTGTGCCACCATGCCCGGCTGACATTGTACTTTTCCACTGAGCTATAACTCCAGCTCCATTCTTTCTTCAAAAAATCACTTTATTGAGATATGATTCACATACCATATAATTCATCCACTTAAACTACAATGCAACTGTTATAATATATTCAGTTTTACAACCATCATCACAATTTTAGAACATTTTTATCACCTCTAAAAGATTGTACCCTTTACAAGCAATGTGCATATGTATGTTTGTATCACTTTGAATATATTTATGATGTATAATTACATTGTACCAATAAAAGTATATAAAAAGAATGTACACCTTAGCTATTGTCCTTCTATCTCCCCTACTTCCCCCAGCTCTAAACAACCACTAGTCTACTTTATGTCTCTATAGATTTTCTCATTCTGGACATTTCATATAAATAGAATCATAAAATATATGCTCTTTTGTGAGTGGCATAATGTTTTCAAGGTTCATCCATGTTGTAGCATATATAAGTATTTCGTTTCTTTTCATGGTCAAATAATATTCCATTGCATGGATATACCAATTGTTTATCCATTAACAGTTGATAGACATCTTGGGTTGTTTCTACCTTTGACTATTGTCAGTAATGCTCCTGTAAACATTTGTGTACAGATTGTTGTATGAATATATATTTCCATTTCTCTTGAGTGTATATGGATACAAGTAGACTTGCTGGGTCATCTGGCAACTCTAGGTTTAACTAATTGAAAAATTGCCAGGTTATTTTCCAAAGTGGCTGCATCTTTTCACATTCCCATCAACAGTGTATGAAGGTTCTGATTTCTCTTCTTTCTCCCCAACATCTGTCTTTATCTGAATTCTTTTTTGTTGTTGTTGCTTAGTTTTGCTTTTTTTTTTTTTGGTGCTGGGGATTGAACCCAGGGGCATTCTACCTTCAAGCTTTACCCCCAGCCCTATTTCATTTCTATTTGGAAACAGTATCTTGCTAAATTGCTAGGACCCTCATTAATTATCTGACTTCTTAATTCTAGCCAACCTAGTAAGGGTGACATGATGCCAAACTGAGGCTTTGGTCTGCATTTCCCTGATATCTAATGATGTTGAGCATCTTCTCATGTACTTACTGTTCATTTGTATATCTTCTTGGGAGAAATGTCTATTTAGATACTTTGCCTATTTTTGCCCATTTTAAAATTGGTTTGTCCTTGTGTTGCTGAGTTGTAACAGTTCTTTATATATTCTAGATGAAAATCATAAGATATATGATTTGCAAATACGATATCTCATACTGTAGGCTGTCTTTTGTCTTGATAGTGTCTTTTTGTTGTTTTGGGGGGTACTGGGGATTGAACTCAGAGGCATTTTACCACTGAGCTACACCCTAGCTCTTATTCTATTTTTTATTTTGAGATAGAATCTTGCTAAGATGCTGAGGGCCTCACTAAGTTGCTGAGGCTGGCCTTGAACCTGTGATCCTCCTGTCTCATTCTTCCAAGTACTGGGATTACAGTTGTTCCTATACCATTTGTTGAAAAGAGTTTTTTCCCTATTGAATGGTTTTGGCACACTTGTCAAAAATCAATTTGTCATAGATGTATGGGTTTATTTCTGGACTCTCAATTCTATTCCATTGATCTATATGTCTATCCTATGGCAGTATCATGCTGTGTGGTGGGGAGGGAGTACTGGAGATTGAACTAGGTGGTTCTACCTCTGAGCTACACCACCCAGACCTTTTTCTTCTTATTTTGGAAACAGGGTCTCACTAAGTTGCCAAGGGCCATGCAAGTTGCTGAGGCTGGCTTTGAACCTCTGATCCTCCTGCCTCAACCTCCCAAGAACTGGGATCACAGGTGTGTGTCACCATATCCAGCATGCTATCTTGATTATTACTGCTTTATAGTAAGTTTGAAATCAGGAACATTTAGTCCTCCTGCTTTGGTTTGTTTCAAGATCTTGGTTATTCTGGGTCCCTTGCCAGACCCTGTACCCCAGCACCCAGGAGGTGTTTTTTCAATCAATATTTTAATGAATTAAAATGAGGTTTATTGCCTTTTTATGTTCCACCCTTCAATCACATTGCCCTGTAAACTATGATTTGGAGGCATGAATCTTTGGGCACTTAAGATCACACCCAAGGGTGAGAAAGTGGCATAAAAATACAAGAGCTATCCGGGTGTGGAGTCGCACACCTATAATCCCAGTACTTGTGAGTCTGAGACAGGAAGATTGCAAGTTCCAGACCAAACAAGATCCTGCTTCAAAACAAAAAAGTAAAATAGGGCTGGGGGTGTAGCTCAGAGGTATAATGCCCCAGGTTCAATCCCCAGTATCACAAAAAGCAAAAAACAAAAAACAACAACAGCAACAAAAATAAGAGCTATGGGGATAATGGTAAAGAGGAAGAGGGGGAAGGAAACTGCACTCATCAAACAACTGCGGTGGGTTAGGCACCTCAAAGGAAATGATGCCATTTACTATCTCACTATCTTTTGTGTGGATTTGCACATTAGATTTAAACATGTGCAAATAAAAAGAACTGAGCTTTAGAAAGCAAGTCTTTTGGCACATATTTGTGTGTCAGAAGAATGTTTCATACTAAGATTAGGAAAGGGGCTTTTGAGTGTGAATTATGTTCCACTATGCACAATTTACAGCCAGATTCTTAATTTTTTCTCCAGCTCTTATCCTGCTCTCCTCCTACTCCTTGTTAATTTGTGACATCAATTAGAGTGTGTCTAATTTAGGAAAAGGTAGCAGAGAGTAAAATGCGAATTCCAACAACTTTTCAATGCTTATCATGAAGCCCTTCCATGTCATTAACAGTGGGATATGAATATCTACAAGTACATTTTTAAATTTTAATGACTTCAGAGGAACTTTATATCTTCATGTCTTTCCTCAAGTAATGGATTCCCTGGGTCCCGTTCCAATCATGTAGGAAACAGCAAAATTTGTTTACATTATAAAAGAGATTCTAATTGAAAAAAATTGCTTCTAATACTCTGGGCCCTGGACCTTGAGAGCTGTAGGTTGAATTGGGCTTTGTTTTGAACATTTTGAATTCTCGTTTGGGTCAGTGATATGTGAGCAGGTAAGAGAAAAATCTAGAGGTTAGACTAAGTTGAGAATTAAGAAAAACAGATGTTTGGACTTTTGCCCAAAGGGGGAGAATCCAATTCAGAGTCACTACCTGGGATTGTATTGGAATTGACAGTCTCCAAAGGCTGTATTTTTGCTAAACCACAGCATATTTCTATGAGTTAAGACACAAGGGATCTGGAATATTTGTCACAGTAGATAATTCCTGTAACTTAGATATGGCAGCTACAACTCAGGACTTTTTATGGATTGGAAAATGACCCCAAAATTAGGAACTAATTTGTACTTTGGTGGTAGCATTTTATTAAATATTAAAAACTTTATTCTTCTGGTTGGATTTTTGCCTAGTATAATCATAATGTAGTCATTATTTCAGACCAACAATGTGGTTGAAAACAGGCGCATATTTTGGTTGTTACTGGCAACTGGACAATATTTGCTTACTACTTCATATGGATTGGAGGTAAACGAACTGCATCGTTGCTTCTATTAACCCAAACATGTCATTAATTTCTGCTGATGGTATTATTTGAATGAAGTGAAATTAGCACTATGCTAGGTGCCTTGTGGGAGCCACAGTTGTACCTTTTCAAGTTCTAGTTCTGTTCAAGGTCTAGCTCTGTTCAAGCTGTTCAAGTTGTAGTTGTTCAAATTCTTAAAAAATCAATGTAAGGAGTTGAATAGTTTCATAAACATTTAGTGAACACTTTCTCTCAGCACCCAAGAAGCCCCCAAGTCCTGAGGCAGAGATAGAGTACATAAGTGGACAGTGTGTATTCCAACAACAAAAGTCTATGATGTTTGTCTTAACTTCAGTTTCATTTATTCCTCTCCAAATGTCTACTTATACACTGCTAGTGAGAAGTTATAACATTGTGTCTCGGTCTATTTTGTGCTGCTATAACAAAGTTCTACAGACTGGAAAATGTATAAAGAAAAGAAATTTACCTGAGTGCCTATAATCCCAGCGACTCAGGAGACTGAGGCAAGAGGATTGCAAGTTCAAAGCCAGCTGGACAACTTAATGAGACTCTGTCTCAAAATAAACAATAGACTAGGGCTGGGGATGTAACTCAGTGGTAGAGCACCCCTAGGTTCAATCCTCAGTACTGCAATAAATAAGAAAACAACTGTATTTCTCACAGTTCTGGAGGCTGGAAAGTCCACGATCAAGGCACTGGAATTTGACTTTTGGTGAGGGCTTTTTTTGCTGAGTCCCCATATGGAAGAGGCAGAAGGAAGTGAAGTCAAAAGTAGGGAAATCAAATGGTGAAAGAGTGAAAACAGAGAGAATTCTGTTTATAGTATCATTAGTCCATCTGGGAGGATGGAGTCTTCAGACCTAAGCACCTGCCATTGGCCCTACCTCCAAACACTGTTGCACTGGGAATTAAGTTTCATCATGAGTTTGGCAGGAATAACACATTCAAATCATAATACACTGACTTAAAAAGGACTATACCAAAACTTAAGCATGTGCACAGTCCCTTTAAATAATTGGAATAATAACTGAATATTATTGAATAATTGAATAATAATTTGATTCAATTGAATAACTGAAAGATTATTCAAAGACAGTTGGTAGCTACCTACATGGCCTGTGGTACATGTTCAAACTTACTCAGTTGGACTAGATTGTCATCACTGAAGAATACACAAGGTGTTTGGGAATAGTCAGATTATCACTTAGTACCAAGTCATATGAATAAGGTGAACAGTAGAGCTAGTCCATAAATTTTGTGTTTAAACTGAAGTGTAATAATTAAGAAATGAGATTGATTTTCTTGGGGGCCTTGTAATTGGCTCTAAAGGCAATTCTTATTCCTTCAGATGTTTTAAGCATCACATGAAGGAGTAGACCTTCTCCCAAGGAAGAACACTTGGAAAGGGAACAGTACTTATTTGTTGAGTTCAAAATACTAGCTATGTTATTGACAGTTACATATTGTACCTGGTTTGTCCTCAATGTTACATTGTTGGAACAAGGAGCATCATTTCCTTCTGATGGAAAAGATTTTCAAGTAATACCAAATGCCGCTCCTTTCAGCCATCTGTGATGTGCTACCTGCTGAACAAGATCAACTCCCCCGGCAACTCTATGGAGTAGGCATCATTTCCCCCATTTGATAGATGGCAAAACTGAGATTTAGAAAAAAAAATAAGAGGAATATTGATAAAAATAAGAATCTCCCTTCAGATTTGCCAAGAATTATAAAAGAAAACTCCTCCATAGTGTATTTTGGAAATTCTTGCTCGGTGGGTAACAATATAGCATCAGTACAATTCACTTTCCCTTTTTCAGTGTTGTAATTCCATTGTGACTGACGGGAGTACCTACACCATTGCTTCCATACTTGCCTGCTAGAGACTAATGTTATACAAACCGATTTGAAGCCAGGTGTGGTGGCACACGCCTGTAACCTTAGTACTTAGGAGGCTGAGACAGGAGGATCACAGGTTCAAGGACAGCCTCAGCAACCTAACAAGACCCTGTTTCAAAACAAAAAAAATAAAAATTGGGCTAAGGGTGTAGCTCAGAGGTACAACGCCCCTGGGTTCAATCCCCAGTACCACACACACACACACACGCACACACACACACACACACAAACCCTGACTTTTATTGATTGATTGATTGATTGATTGGTACTGGGAATTGAACCCAGGGGCATTCTACCTCCAAGCTACACCCCCAGCCCTATTTTTATTTTTTATTTTGAAACAGGGACTCACTAAGGTGCTGAGGGACTTGCTAAATCACTAAGGCTAGCCTCAAAGCTGTGATTCTCTTGTCTCAGCCTCCCAAGTAGTGGGGATTACAGGTGTACCCACCTGGGGATTACAGGCAAAGCCACAGTGCCCTGCTTCAAGTTTACATTTATCTTATAAATAAATGAACACTAACATTTTCCAATTTCTCAGGAGTCTATGGGTTTCCTTCTTTTGTTGTGTGGTTGGTTGGTTTTATTGAGCTTCAAGTCCTTTTGACCCACAGTGCATATTCATCTTGACTCCTGATAAAAGTTCTTTTAAATAGGTTCCAGGCTTCTAAAAAATTTTCACAGCCAAGAAAATAGTAACTATCTAACCATAGGTAATTTATTTAATCACTCCAAACTTGTTCTCCTATACAAACAAAACACACAGTGTAAAACGCACAATATTTTTTCATATTGATTAGGTGATTGACTAACGACTAAGTCAATGTGGATTCTGATGTAATTTGATTTAGGCTCTGAGCTGGCTCCAGAGAAAGATTACATTCTTGTGTTAGCTCCAGAAAGTAGAAAGGAGTCATACATTACCAAAGTCCAGGCTCTGAAAGATTTCCTTTTGACAGTTAAGCATGGCAGCTGTTCCTACTCACTGTCTAAAATGTTTGATGAAGTCATTTATATCAATGAACCAAATGAGAGCTTTTCTCCAAAATGGCACCCCCTGCAGGGAGAAACTGGTTGGCTTGAAGAAAGAAAACAAAGGAAAATAGTAAACACTCTCAGACCTGATTCCTGCCCATAATTTGAAGATAGGCTAAGCTCCCTGCCTTCCAATCATTTAGTATCCTTAATTAAAACAAGAGGAGCAGCAGAAAGAATACTTGTTTCCTTTCCCCAGTGAGATAATCTGAAGAGCTTTGTCAGTTGTAAAGAGCTATACACAACTAGGAAATTAACTCAACAAATGTTTATTGAGTGCCCATTGTATATAATGCTCAAAAATGGGTGTGGTGGTACGCACCAGTAATCCCAGTACTTGGGAGGCTGATACAGGAAGATTGCAGGCTCGAGGCCAGCCTTGGCAACATAGTGAGGCTCTCAGCAACCTAGTGAGACCCTATTTTAAAAAACAAAAAATAAAACAAAAAGAGCTGGGAGTGTAGCTGGGAGGTAGAATGCCCCTGGGTTCAATCCCTAGTACCACAAAAACCCTTTACCTACCCTCAAGAAACTGGGAGTCATTAGAGAAAAAAAAAGATAAATAAAAACAGGAAATGAGAGGCAGAAAACCTTGAGTGCCAAAATAGAGGTAACTATTATTATTACATTTCAAAAAATAAATCAGGTATGTGGCAACTGGAATTGACTGATAAGATGATTAAAATTATAAAGCGATTCTCTTAGGCTCACAGCCTTAGCATCACATTTGCTTTATTGCTTGTACTTAATTCAATTATTTTTCATTTGGCAAACATTTCTTGAACAACTACTGTGTGCTGGTGGGAATTAAAAATGCAAGTTGTTGGCTGAGGTAGGAGGATTGCAAATTCAAGGCCAGCCCGAGCAACTTAGTGTGACTTTGTCTCAAAATAATAAATAAATAAATAGGGCTGGGGGTTTAGCTCAGTGTTAAAGCACTTCTGGGTTCAATCCTCAGTACTACAAAAACACCAAAACCAAAAACCTAACAACAACACATGCTCCTAATCTCAATGAATTTATAGCTTAGGAAGGAGAGACAAATATACACAAATATTATAAAAAGTTACAGATGGCTGGGCGTGGTGGCGCACGATTGTAATCCCAGTACTCGGGAGGCTGAGACTGGAGGATCCAGGTTCGCAGCCAGCCTCAGCTACTTAGTGAGGCCCTCCGCAAACTTAGTGAGACCCTGTTTCAAAAAAAAGAATAAAAAAAAGTTACAGATGTAATTTTGGACACTTAGGTTCCAGCAGGGAGTAGGGCAAAGGAAGGAGAGGTTGGTTTTAGGAGGGAGGGCATGGTGGTTGAGGAACTGGGAAACTTCATAGAGGAGGTTGCCATGGCGTCTTGAAGGAGACCAAGGACTCCCACAAGCAGACAAGAAGCAAGGAGGCAAGGACATCTCTGGCAGAGGGAAGGGCATGAAACACAGAAGTGCAATGAGCCTGGGGAGTGACTCCAACTGCATGTGATTCCAGCTGGCCCAGAAAAAAACAATGAGGCAATTTTTGTCTTCTCCCCAACTTTGGCCCAAATCAGGCCTGCAACCCTCTTTCCATCTGGGTTCCCCCTCTCCCCCCAAAACATCTTCAAGTCGGACCCATGCAAAGTTGGAAGCACCTGCACTTGCAGGACAGTTTTGTCTCCAAACACTTTTACTAGGATTTTCCATGTGACAAACATGGTGCTGAATGGCACTGGATTTAGGGTGGTATATTGCTACCTACTATGTATTGGTTAAAGGATTTCTGTGCGAGCCTCTTTTCTTGGAAAAAATAATAGTGAGAATAATTTCAATTGACTATTCAGGATTCTAGAGCTCTGAAGCAGTTGTGAGCTCATTAGATTGTTCTGGAAGCAGTTGTGAGCTTACTAGATTGTTCTGGGATATTTTCAACTAAAGTCCACACTTTCTATGTCTCCATTCCTTTCTCTCCCTCTCTGTGGCTTCCCTTGCAATCCTGTGTCCCAGTCTGGTGGGAAGGTGTCCTTTCCCTTGTGCTGTGGAAACTCTGGGCTATTGTGTTAGAGCTCCTAGGAACAATGCTGGGTGATCCTAAGAAGCTGACATGCTAGTGCTCTTTGGTGATATATTTCCCTCTCAAAATTGGAGCCTTTATCTGCTGTCGACTACAGGCTATCTTGCATGAGCATCATTCCTGCCTTTTCAACAGGAGCTGGTCTAGTGCAGTACTCATTTGCCATAGGGGAATTCCATTACTTCTCCTTACCACAAGGATAGATTCTGTCTGGTGTTTACACTGAAGATGGGGGAAATTTAATTAAATTATTTCAAGTGCTAGATTTACTTACACTATCAATTTACTGCTAAAACCACCATTCTCATTTTGGAGAAAGAGAATAGGACCATATGTCTCAAACTTATCAACTGTCAGCATTTCCAGTAATAGTTTTCTGCTTAGAATCAAACAAAGATTTGGGTTTTTGAGTCCCCAAAGCCCTCTAGTTAGAATCGGATGGACTTCGCAATTTGGAACTGAATTTACTATACACATTGTTTATCACAATGAGTTGTGCAATAAATCTAGTATCTTATTTGCAAAATGTCTTAGGGCAAAGTTTGGCAGCTTCTTCAAAGGGTAGTTCACTCCTCCAATCACTGCCTAGTGAGGACTATGCAAGAATTAGATTAAACAGCACCATTGCCAATAAATCATCCACATGTTTGGCCAAACGACAAAACTTTGGCCTGTGGGGAAAGCTAGAGAAAGCTTGGATAAGTACACACATTTGTTGGCATGGAAATAAATATAAAGAGAAAAACAGGAAAAATTTCTGATGCTGGAGATACATATTTCACAATCCCATCCAAAAACTGATATTATGGGAAAGTTCCCCTGGAGTTTCAGTCTAGATGGAAATTTGATTTGTAGGTGTTTTCATATTTCTCTAATTTGTGTACACAATGCTTGACATCTGGATAAAAGTTGAAAAAATACTATCCCAAATCTAATGGGACATGAGACCTGTCCTCAAGTAGCTTATGGTACAGTTGGAAAGATAAGATTGCCACATATGGCATCGTTAAAGTCGAAGAAAGTATGCAATGAGGAGTGAAATGTCCATGACTTAGCATAAAGCTGCACAGTACAGACATACATCGTACACTGGGAAAGTTAGAAGAGGAACAAAGGATTAATGGGGAGCTCGAGTCTTAGGGAAAGCGCCCTGAAGGATGTGTAATTATGCACAGAGGGACAGAGATTGAGATATTTTGATTGAAAAGGGGGCAGAGAGAATCCATATGGAATGTGCACAGGCAAAGAGGCCAGGCTGCCTAGGGTAGGGTATGTGAGAAGGTTGGCAGGGCCTGGTAAATTCAGACTTGGCGAGGTGGACTTAAGAATTTGGTTTGAGTTCCAGAGGCAAAGAAGAGCCATTAGGATCCACTGAGCTGCATAACAACATGATGAAAGCAGTGTTGTGGGAAAATTAGATGAGGATTTATGGGATTACATATGGCCGTCCAGATGGCAAATGCTCCAGTACGATGAGCAGCGAAATGCCTGTAAAGGGAAAGAGGCTGGAGACTGGCATCAAATCAGGCTATGATAGAGGTGAGGATCAACCAGAATGGATTGAGATGGGGAGGACAGATAGTTTCAACTGGCTTGGGAGAGAGCTGAGATGAAACATTTTGATATAGTGTACCCAAAGGAAACTAGGGGAAAAGAAACTGAGGACAAGAGAGCTGGAGTGGTGAGGATTCATTATTATCTGGCCCTGTCCTCCCACTCCAACCTAATTTTCATGCTTGCACCAGTCATTTTGAACTGCCCATGATTTCCCTGAAATCCATGTTCCTTTTTCTTTCCAAGCCTTTGCCCAGAACACACTTTGCTTTCTCTCATTTTTACTGGATGTATTTGTTGTAGGCAGAATGTCCACCAAAAATAATCCCTGGAATCTGTGAATATACTATATGACTATGCTATCTGAATATGCTATATGACTATGCTATCTGAATATGCTATGTTATGTAGCAAAAGGAACTTTTGAAAATGTAACTAAGATTACAGACTGAAAGATAGGAAAGATTATCCTGGATTATCTGAGCAGCCTAATCCAATCAGCAAACTTCTGACTGTAGTCAGAGAGATAGGGCAGAAGAAGAGAGATTTGAAGTATGAGAGGAACTCACAGATGGCATATCCACTTTTGCTGGAGGTGGGAGGTAACATGGAAATTGGAAGAAAAAATGAAGGCGGCCTCCAGGAGCAAAGATTGGCCTCTGGCTAACAGGCATCAAGGAAATGGGGGACCTTAGTCCTATAAACATAAGGAACTAAATTGGACAGTCATGAAAGTAGATTCACCCCAGAGACCCAGAAAGAAATGCAGCTCCTGACTGCTTGGTTTTGACCTTGTGAAATTGAAAGCATAGGAACCACCCAAGCTACACAATACCCTGATTTCTAACCTACAGAACTGGGGGATGATAAATAGCTGCTGTTTCAAGGAACAAAATTTATGGTACAGAAATTTGTTTCAGCAGTCATAGGAAACTAAGGTACTGTCCCTTAACACCCAGCTCTAATGACATGCTTCTGGGAAAGCTTTCTAATTATGGCAGCCAATAGTTAATGGGTGAGGAAGGCTAAGGGACAATGTGGCAGTGATAGTTACTAGAAATACAAATAAAAGGAGACTTAAGGGATAGAGGGGATACCAAAAATAAACAAGCTGATTAATTCTAAGCACTCTGGAAAAGCCTAGAAATTGCAGGTGTTAAGTTCTACCCACCAGTTACTAAGCCCCTCTTATGCAGTATATCTTCCAATGCACTTTTTAGGTTTTAACTCTTGAACAGGATTGGATAGCCAAAGATCATCAGTCATTTGAAGGAAAACTCCAACTTGAAAAAGACCAAAACAAAGAGGGAACAAAGCAAACCAATCAAAATAATGTCAAGAATAGAGCTGAGACATGGTACCAAATGCCTGTAATCCTAGTACTTGGGAGGCTGAGACAGGAGGATCACAAGTTCGAGACCAGCCTCAGCAACTTAGTGAGGCCCTCAGCAATTTAGCATGACCCTATTTCCAAATGAAAAATCGAAAGGGCTGGGGGGTGTATCTTGGAGGTAGAATGTCCCTGGGTTCAACCCATAGCACCACAAAAAATAGAGGAAAATGTCTATGAAACCATAATCAATATTCTCAAAGAAATAAGAGAAGAATAACCAAAGAACCAAAAAAAAGAAAATTAAAAATATAACAGCCAAAAAATCAGTAAATAAAGTTGAAGACGAAGTTGAGGAAATCACACATAAAGTAGAGCAAAAACATAGATATTTCATTCATCAAAATTGAGTGTTTTCTATGTGCTAAATATTCTTCTCTGCCCTTGGAATATATCATTGTACCATCAACAATAACAAACCCATAACAATCATCTGTCTTCATGTAACTTACACTTGGTGGACAAAATGAGACTATATATAAGAAAAGTAGAAGAGTGATCCAAAGTTGGTGGGACTGCAAACTAGTAGAGCCACTATGGAGATCAGTGTGGAGGTTTCTCAGAAGATTGGGAATTTAACTACCATATGACCCAGCGATAGCACTCCTGGGCATCTCCACAAAGGAAACAAAATCAGAATATTATAATACTTGCATATCCATGTTCATAGCAGCAAAATTCACAATAGCCAAATTATGGAACCAGCCTAGGTGTCCATCAACAGATGAATGGATCACAAAACTTTGGTGTATATACACACAACGGAATTTTACTCAGCCGTAAAAAAGAAAAAAATAATGTCATTTTCAGGAAAATGGGTGGAACTCAAGAATATTATACTAAGTGAGATTAGCCAGTCTCGATAAACAAGTAGATGTATGTTTTCTCCTGGAAGCTAGAGAGAAATTCAGAAATAAGGGTGACATCAGGTAGAAGAGCAGAGACTCAAATGGAGTGATTGAGGGGGTTTAGGGACGGGAGGAGGGGGGATAAAAGACATAAAGAGTGTAACAGTTGAAATAATGCTATGAATGAATACAAACTTACCAAGTCCAATATCAAAGACATGTACGGGGACAGAGAGGGAGAAGGAGGGACCTGGTGGGAAGTGCTCCATGAGATGTATGCATGTATTTTTCTGTCACTCTATACCCTAATATGATGTATAATTACAATTCAATGCACCAAATAAAACAAAGAGTGATCCAAATAATTTATCAGCAAACTAGTAAGAATTTCCAGAAAGAAAAGAAAAGATGGTGTCAGAAAATGATTGATGAAGCTGGACATGGTGGTGCACGCTTGTAGTCCCAGTACTTGGGAGGCTGAGACCGGATGATCGCAGGTTCGCAGCCAGCCTCCTCAACTTGTGAGGCCCTCCACAACTTAGTGAGACCCTGTTTCAAAATACAGAATAAAAAGAATAGGGCTGGGGGTGGAGCTTGGAGGTAGAATGTCCCTGAGTTCAATACGCAGTACCACATACAAAAAAAGAAAATGATTGATGAAATAACACAAACTAGTTTCCCAGGTCTTAGGGCATGAGTTTCTAGATTTAAAGGGCTCACTTATAACCCAGCACAAGAGCATTGCGAGATTCCAGAACACTAGAGACAAAGAAAGAACCTGGAAGCTTCTTGAGAAAAATGGAAATGAGTCACATAAAATTTGGGATTTTCAATAGCAAGATTGAAAACTAGAAGATAATGGGATTAATACCTTCAAAATTACGAACAGATGATTGTTTTGAACCAAGAATTTTATCCTCAGCTAAGTTATCAATCAAGTCAGAGGGTAGAATAAAAACATTTTCAGATATGCAAAATCTAAAAAGCATTACCAGCCAGGCGTGATGGTACATGCCTATAATCCCAGTAATTAGGAGGCTGAGACAGGAAGATCACAGATTGGAGGCCAGCCTTGGCAACTTAGTGAGACTCTCAGCAACCTTGTGAGAACCTGTTTCAAAGCAAAAAAATAAAAAGGGCTGGGGGCGTAATTCAGAGGTAGAATGCCCCTGGGTTCAATCCCCAGTACCATAAATAAATAAATAAATAAATAAATAAATAAATAAATAAAATAAATAACAAAAATAAAAAGGGCTGGGGACACAGTTAAGAAATAGAATGCCCTTGGAGTGAATCCCCAGTACCACACACACACACACACACACACACACACACACGAGTTACTTACCATGCTCCCATACTCAGGAAGAGGTTCTCAAACTAAACCAGGATGTAACCAAAGAGATTCATGAAATAGGTATCTTATCTAGTCAAGGGGTGACAGGAATTTATAAGGTGACAGCTCTGCAGCAAGTTAAAAAATCAGACACTTCAGATGAGAACAGGCCAGCAGGCTCCAGGAAGGACATTTCTAGGGTTATAAAACCCCGAAACCCAAACCAAACAACAGAAACAAAACTCAGAGATAATAGAAAGTTATGTTTTTGTGACTATATGAACAATTGCACTGAGACATTTGACAAGACTATGAGAAGATGCTGGAACACTTGGTCACAGGTTAAGATAAACTATGCAAAGAGAAAACAAATTAGGTGATCATTAACCCCTGACAAAACATACATTGTACGGGAAAGGAAATGTAACCATGGTATAGCTTTTGGCTTAGTAGTGAATGATATTTGCATTATCTTAATGATGCAAACTTTAAATTGTAGTCTAAATCTATTGGTAGAATAGAGGGGAGAGGGATTTTTAAGCAAATTGAATCCTCATCTACTATTATAAGATGGCAATAGATAAATTATAATGACTCAAAAGACAATAATGCATGTTATTTAGCAAAATGGAAGCAAAGATCAGAAGAAACAGTTAAAAAATTAAAAGTCAGGGCCGGGTGTGGTGGCGCACGCTTGTAATCCCAGTACTTTGGGAGGCGGAGACTGGAGGATCCAGGTTTGCGGCCAGCCTCAGCTCTCTCTCTCTCTCTCTCTCTCTCTCCCTCCCTCTCTCTCTCTCTCTCTCTCTCTCTCTCTCTCTCTCTCTACTTAGTGAGGCCCTCTGCAACTTCGTGAGACCCGGTTTCAAAATAAAGTATAAAAAATAGGGCAGGGGGTGTAGCGCGGAGGTAGAACGCCCCTGGGTTCAATCCTCGGTACCTCAAAAAAAAATTTAAAAGTCAGATGGGTCAAGTATGAGGGCAAAGGGAGGACAGGGTCTTGCTTTTTAGAACAGAGTTGTAAGCAGCATACACTATTTACATAAAAATAAAGATTATTTCAGCACCAGTGGCATACCCCTGCAATCCCAGTACTCGTGAGGCTGATACAGGAGGATTGCAGGTTCGAGGCCAGCCTCAGCAACTTAGAGAGACCCCCAGCAACTTAGAGAGACTCCGTTTCAAATTTTTAAAAATATAATGCTGGGGTGTAGCTCTGAGGTAGAATAACCCTGGGTTCAATCCCCAATACCTAAATAAATAAATACATACATAAATTAATTAAAAATAATCAATGGTGGTTAAACTAAGACAAATGCTGTTTTCACCTACATTCTCTGAGCCCTCTGCTCCTAGACATCCTGTGGCTTCCTCTTGTCCATCATGGTAGAGGAGTGTCTGAAAAGCTCTTTCCCACTGAGATCCTAAGCACATAAGAAGCTGTCCATCAGGAAGACAGTCCTGGGGAAGCAAAATCTATATTTTTACAGTAAAACTGTGGAGTAGGTCAATGCTAAATAAGCAAGGAATCATTTCTAAACATGGATATACATATAAGGCATTATTCGCACAAGTCCTGACCAGGTCAGGGTTTGGCTGCATGGAAGGACAAGTAAAATACTTTCTAATAGGGAAGCTTTTACTTAGTTCTTACATAAAGTCATGTGACAAAAGCAAACATTTGCATTTCATCCAGAAGGTGCTTTTACCTAGGACATCTTCTCTGAGTCTCATAAGGACAAGGTCATTCAGCTAATACATGAATAAAGATGGAGCAGCACTAGGATTCAGGATTGGCTGCCAGGATCCCCAACCTCTATACCACTCCACCAAGGTGCTTTCACATGACATTGTTGTGATCCCCTTCCCTACTGACTTTATTTATTTGGTACTGGGGATTGAACCCAGGGGCATTCTACCTCCAAGCTTCATCCCCAACCCTTTTTATTTTGAAACCAGGTCTCACTAAGTTGCTGAGGGTCTCACTAAATTGCCAAGGCTGGCCTCAAACCTGTGATCCTCCAGTCTCAGCCACCCAATTACTGGGATTACAGGCATGTGCCATTGTGCCCAGCTCCCACTGACTTTAAAAGACTCACCTGATGAACAAACTAGTGCTATCCATATCTCCATTCTTATAGAAGCCCTCCACCAACCTGCCCTGACCTCTGCCTCTTTTCCTTCTAAGCCCCAAATAAAAAAGAGCAAAGGAAAGACGGAGGAGTCCAAGGAGGAAGGGCAAGCTGGTGAGGTGGGATGGAGAAGCATTGGTGGCAAAACAGGTCCTAGTTCCCTTTTTGTTTGGTTACTGGTTTTCCAAACACCGCATCTATGTGCATTGGGTGCTCATTTCTTCAGACTCAAAGAACTGAAACCTTTCTGTTGCTAATACCAAAGGTAGAGATGGGCATTTCAGATCATGTGCACTAACAGAAACACACAAGGAGAGACACAATCTTTCCCCTTTAATAGGCAAATCACTCAAAGTGCAAATGTAGCAGAGTTTATGAGCCTTCCCACCAAGGAAACAAATGCTACACCCAGGGTCTGCCCCATCGCAGCTTCTCTGATTGCCTCCAAACAGACACCTGGTAAGTTGAATGCCATCCAGAGCAATGTCCCAATCAGCACTTCTAGAAAAACTACTGTCCCTAGCCTGGAGCCTGGGATGTTTCCCCACCCTGGGAATATTGGGAGGGACAGAGCTTGAGCGAATGAGTAATGAGAACTTTGCCCCCCAGTTCTTCAAAGGGTGGACCTGGGGATGCCCAGTTACCCATTGTTTGGGCCAACCTTCTCCCTACTAGTGGTGGCATTTTCATGAGCAGGCCTCCCTTTGAAGCTAGGGCCAAGAGTAATGGTGCCTTGACAATACTGATGTTTCTTCCACATTTTTTCCTTTCCCTAATACGTTGTTCCTTCCCTGTGTTCTGCTTTGTGACCAATCTAGGAGGTGTGGGTCAGAGATTACTCCACTCCATCTGGGGAGAACAATGAGGTCAATAGAAATGAATACATTGAGCATTGAGATTTGATGGGCATTCCTCAGATGCTTTGCATTTTAACAGGGCTAGGAGAGCACAGTTTTACCCATCACTTCAGGCACTGACAAATAGCCTGTGTACCTGCAAAAACACATCGAAATCTAGAGCTAGCATAACCACTGGAAATCACCTGTCCATACCCAGGTGTGGACAGAAGAGGAAACTGAAGCCCAGACAACAGAAGGAACTTGCTCATAGTGGCCAAGAACTGAGGTCCCTTACCAGCAGACCAAAATTCTTTGCAGTTAACCACACCATTTCTAATGAACTCATGGTTCCAAACAAATGCCTTAGGGAGAAACTCCTGGAGACCAGGCCATTCACAAGACAGGCTTTGGTGGCACTGCACGGTTTTTTTCTCTTAGATAAACTGTGAAGAAGTTCACTAATTTATTAGTAAGGGTGGGTGCAATATTAGCCAAGAGGCATTTATAGACTTTGGAGTTCACAATCTAGTGGAGGAGAAAAGGTAGAAAGGACAATTAAAAAGCAGTGTGGTCATTGTCGTGTAGGTGATAAGTAGTTCAGATTGAGTAGACGATAAGTAGAGGAAGGGCACCTCAAACCATCTGGAGAAGAGGTCAGAGAAGACTTTCGGAGTAGGCGATGTCCAAATGGAGTCCTGAAAACAGTGGGACAGCAACAATGCACAATTCAGGTAGAATAAAACTGTCAAGGAAGTCGCTCTCCTGTGAGGAGTGAGGAGGATAGATGAGCCCATGGGCAATCAAATCCGCTGCACCAAGTGCTAGGAAAAAGGTGATCCCAGAGTTCTTTGGGGACATAAAGAACTCATAATTGAGATAGGGACAGGGGGCGGGTAGACAGGATCACTTCCACATTGATGGCTATACCTGATTTGGGTCTCTATGGGCACTGGCTAAGGTGGCTTGACAGAAGGACTATGGGCCCAAATATATAGAAAATTGTCCTCTGGTTGAGGAATGAAAGACAACACACGGTGTATTATGATGCAGGCTAAACGTTTGTAATAGAGATCCTAACAAGATAGCAGTTTCTCTCATGTAACAAATCAAAGGAAAAACAGGTAGATGATTCTGCTCTGTAAGATCTTCCAACAACCTAGATTCCTTCTATCTTTTGGTTCCACCATTCCTTAAAAATACTGTCCTCTCCAGCACTAAGACAAGCTCATTACTACTATGTCAGTGTTTTAGCCTCTAGGAAGGAAGATATGCAGGGTAAGCCATTTCCATGTGTGTGTGTGTGTGTGTGTGTGTGTGTGTGTGTGTGTGTGTGTGTGTTGGGGGGGGAGTACTGGGGACTGAACCCAGGGGCATTCTACATCCAAGCTACACTCCCAGCCCTTTTTTTTGTTTTGTTTTGAAACAAGATCTCACTAGATTGTCAAGAGTCTCACTACATTGCTGACACTGTCCTCAAACCTGGAATCCTCCTGTCTCAGCCTTACAAATACTGGGATTACTAGTGTGCATCACCATGTCCAGCTTATCTATCTCTTTTATGGTAACTATCCTTATGATATGAGCTTTTAAGTTTAATGTCATCCCATTTGTCCCACTGAGGGTTTTAAACAGAGGACTAACATGACCAGCTATATAGTTAACAAGAGTCACCCCAAAGGCCATGTGGCAGAGGCTGAGTTAGTTTTCCTGGGCTGTAATCACAAAGTACCACAGACTGGCTGGCTTACACAATGGAAACCTATTTCCTCACACTTCTGGAGCCTAGAAGTTTGAGACCAAAATGTCAGCAGACTTAATTTTTTCTAAGGCCTCTTCTTAGCTTGTAGATGGCGGTTCTCTACCTGTGACTTTATACTATCTTCTCTCTGTACCTATCTGTGTCCTAATTTCTTCTTCTTATAAGGACACAAGGCATACTGGATTAGAGTCCACCCAATGACCTAATTTTAACTGAATTGCCTCTTTATATTTAATTTTTATTTTTACCTTTATTTTGGGGAGTCAAATCTGGTTCTGTTTTATTTTTATTTTATTTATTTTAAAATATATTCATTTATTGGTGCATTGCAGTTATCTATTTTGATAAGTGTCAGGGTATCAGAAGCATGCATGCACACATTGCTCATTTAGCCCTACCTCAAATCCCACCCTATTCCCTCCTCCTTCCCTCCTTTTCATGCTCAGCATAGTGATTGATAAATTGTGTATATACATTGTGTGCATTAGTGGGTTTCCCTCTTCCCCCCCATCTCCCTTAGTTAGGTCCCCTTCTTGCTCATCTAAAATGTTTTCCTTTGTCTGGAGTCCCTTCTAAGTCCCATTCTCCCTAGCTTCCACATATTAGGGAGAACATATGACTTTTCACTCTTTGTGACTGACTAATCTCGTTTAGCATAATGCTCTCCAGTGCCCTCCATTTCCCTGTAAATGATGTAATTTTGTTTTCTTTATGGCTGTGTAAAATTCAATTGTGTATATATCCCATAGTTTTGTGATCCATTCATCTGTTGATGGACACCTTGAATGGTTCCAAAGTTTGGCAATTGTGAATTGTGCTGCTATAAACATAGATACACATGCATTAGTCTGGTAGTTTGGTTTCAGTTCTATTGGGTAGATGTCTAGAAGTGGTATTGTTGGGTCATATGGTAGGTTCATTCCCATTCTTCTTCTTTTTTTAGTGTTATTATAATTAATATTCAGGGTTTTTGTAAGTAATGACTTGTAATTTATATTTTATAAAAAGGCATCACCTCATTACATGTTCAAATTAATTAGCAAAACATATGTCTGTTGTCCTATATGTATAGATATATAATATTAAGTTTTGTGTGTACATTTACATATATAATATTTTATGAATAGATTTTTGCATTGTTTGAAATTCATCTGGCCACCTTACCTTATTTTTCTGTTTTATAATTTGTACTTATTCTTTCTTTTTTATTCTTTTTTTATGTTCATTTATTGGTGCATTGTAATTTTACATTTTGATATATGTCAGGGTATGAACATCATACATGCACACATTGCACATTTAGCCCTCCCTCCAATCCCACCCTATTCCCTCCCCCTTCCCTCCCTTTCATGCTCCGGATAGTGATTGAGTCTTATAGGTTTGTGTATGTACATCATGTGCTATAGTGTGTTTCCCTCCACCCCCTCCCAACTCCCTCAGTTAGG